>JAIUZE010029625.1:0-10566 GCA_022085475.1 Heliosperma pusillum | reverse complement strand
ATAAAAATGACGATAAATCAAAAACCGTCACAAGTCCCAAAGTGGGACCCACGGCTGAGTTGGGCCGGACCCCACATGGGCCTGGATGGGCCCCACGGCCTGTTTTGGCAAAATGGGCTGTTTTGGCCTTTTTAACGGTTTTACTAAAACCGTTTCTAATATTTCCCGCATGCTTTAACATATTTAAAACCCGTCAAAACAACAACCAATCAATCAAACATTGACACAACCCAAAGACCAAAACCCGGACCCACCATGGACCAGCCCAGACCGGTCTGAACCGGCCTGGACCGGCCTGGTTTGGACCGGTTTTCCAGCCACCAAT
The DNA here is from genome assembly GCA_022085475.1 of Heliosperma pusillum. Taxonomy (NCBI): domain Eukaryota; kingdom Viridiplantae; phylum Streptophyta; class Magnoliopsida; order Caryophyllales; family Caryophyllaceae; genus Heliosperma; species Heliosperma pusillum. The sequence continues at coordinate 10,241 of JAIUZE010029625.1, read as the reverse complement.
TCGGCCACCACCAAACAACAACCCCAAATTTCCAAAGTAATTCTAACATGTTTTTACTTAATCAACACCCATTTTAACAACCAATTTAACCATCCATCATACAACAATCATCATCATGAAGAAATCATAAAAATATAACAAGAACAACCAACATGTTATAAAATCATAAAACACCATACTAACTACTACTTAACATGTTACTAACTAAAAATCATAAAATCATAATAATATGAAAAAAAACTAAAGATGAACCAAAACTAAAGAAAAACCAAAAGCTATGTAACATTTATCGTTCGAGGTACCTCGGATGTTACCTTAGCTAGCTAAAATCAAGTAGCACCAAAATAATAAGAACTAAGAAAAATAAGAAACCGTGCTTCTAATCTTCTCCTTAAAAATATACGGAGTCCAACCAACGCGTCTTCAGTCTTCCCCTATAAGAAATGACAAGAAAAACATTATTAGAATTAAAACTTTGATTTTCCATAATTAAAGTGTTGAAAACGATTTTGACGGAATTGAAAATAAACCGTACTAGAAGATGGGGAGCGAAGCGGAGATCCTAGAAATATAAGGTAGGACGGATTTAATTAAGAAATGAAGGTTTTATGAAGGTTTTGCTCAAGAACGATGAAGAACGGATGAAGAACGCGAAGAACGCTCAAGAACGATTAAAGAAAGTGATATTTTGATCTTAATTTGATTGGTTGAAAAATGAAAAGTTGTTTGTGAGTAAAGTGGAGTGTGTGAGCCGTGAGTTTATAGAGCAAAATAGTGAGTTGGGTTTGAAATTGTTGTTATGGAATTGACCCGGTATAATAATTATATTACCGTAATTAATTAGATATTAAGTTAATTGAATTAAATATCAAGATATTATGTTATTGTAATGAAAAGAAAGAAAATATCAAGGTCAAAGAGAGAGGAAAAACCGTGTGATATGGTGACTGTCGGGTCAGTTTTGTAAACGATTTGCGTAATTTTCGTTAACTGATCGATAAAGTTAATAAATATCTAGATATTTTGATTAGTTTATTCAAAACAATTAAAATATCTTATGGTGAGTGGAAAGCGATGACACGCGCGTGTGACTCATGCCAAAGTCGAGTTTCGATTTTGTTTCGCGCTTTACGATGAGTCGGGAATAGTTAAATGACGTTCGGTTAAAACCGTAAACGTTATTCTTTAAATTCCGAATAAATTCAAAATAATTATATTAAATTATGATAAATCTTAATAAATCTAAATAAAAATAAATCAAAAATATTATTTTTTTAAATAAAATTTCGGTCTTCATACTTATGAGACGAGTCGGGAAAAGTCAACGGAAGTCAAAGTTGACTGAAAAGTCGAGAAAAGTCGAAGATGACTTAAAAGTCAAGAAAAGTTTAGGACGACTTAAAAGTCAAGAAAAAGTCAATGACGACTTTAAAAAGTCAAGGAAAAGTCAAAGACGACTTAAAAGTCAAGAAAAGTCAAAGATGACTAAAAACGGTCTTTTCATGAAATCCCTCAGAAATTCCAAATACGAACGCGGAATTTCAAAATAAGACTCGAACAAAAATTCCTATTTTAAAAACTTAAGTTCTACTGAAAAGTGTTAGTAAATATTTAACTAGAAAAAAATCGGCATTTTTCGGGTTGTTTCAAAACAGTCGTAGTAGCAGAAACCAAGCCAAAACAGTCCACTTTGCATACATTTAGGAGAATGGAAGGAACGGGACAAAGGCTCTTGCATGGGAAAGCGTGAGATCGTTCAAAATCAAGCCCAAAGTCATGACGAACATTATACGCCAGGCCAGAAGACTTCGATCGACTATCTATTTGATCGATCGAGGAGAGTTGAAGTGAAGAAGACCTCGATCGAGCTGTCATCTGCTCGATCGAGGGGAAGCTGTAGAAGAGTTGGTCGATCGAGAGGATGAAGTCCTCGATCGACTGACATCCTCAGATAAAGACCTCGATCGAAGGGAATATTCCCTCGATCGAGTGGAATCCATCACGGGCCTTAAGTCCGTAGATTAGTTAGGGTTTAGAGTCGTGTTATGCATTATATAAGACTCTTATTTTCGTCATTAGGATCATCATTGATTATTATCATCTACTTAGCAGACACTAATCTTTCACCATTAATTTCTAAACGTTCTCATTCTTTTAAGTTTATACTTGGGTTTATTATCGACGTGGATTTGTTCTTTACGCCGGATTTACTAAAGATTGTAAACTCTTTTCTCTCCTTTATTCTTAACCTTTAATCTTAATTACTGTTTTACCTTTCTCTTAATTGCTGCGTTATTGTTTTATGCTTGTTAATTACGATTATATCATGTCTAATGTCATATGTTCAATCGTCTTTATTAGCATCATTAATAGCATGAGTAGCTAACTCCCTTGTATGTTAGGATGAGGAAAACTATAGTAAAGGCATGATAGGATAAACTATTTTAGTTAGTCTTGAATCTGAGAATTAATCTAAGCAATTTAATTGAGGTTAGTCGAATGAGTGCACGCAGGAGACTAGCTAGGTAGTTAACCCCGACCTGGATCGAGATATTGGAAGGGAAAGGCTTGCTTAGAATTGATAGGTGACTCCTAAGAGGACGAGAGTTAATTAGGAAACTCCCTAGGGTGGTTTGAGACCGAGAGGAGAAAACCATTGCCCTTCTCATTGATAGATTGACTGACTTAGTTGACCCGTAGATGCCGATATTGCAGTAGACCGAATCCTAGCATATTCTTCTTTTATCTGATTTATTTTGTGTTAATCTCTACCTTTATTTCTCTTCCTTTAGATCTTATTTAGTTTAGTTTAAAACCAATTCAAAACCCCTAGATTGTGACTGGCAGATTTAGATTACAGTTAGTTAGTTTCCTCCTTGTGGAGATCGACCCTACTTCCACTATCTTCTTTAGTTAGTAGACTTAGGCTTTTATTTTTGGTGTATAACGACTTGCATCAAACTTTGGCGCCGTTGCCGGGGAGGCAATTTAATTTTCTGTCTATTTATTTCTGTCTCGTCTTAAGGAATTTCTAATTCCTTAAGATCGTTCTTATTTTTCTCTCTATAGTTGTGTATGCGCAGGTCTTAAAGGCTCGAGTTAGTGGAAGCTGATCCAGAGCCCGAAAGAACCTTCTTACGCAGTAAGAGAGGGTTAGATAAGAACCTTCTTCGACAGTTTTATTTTCGAGAAAGATTCGACTGTTGAGACTACCGTACCAGCGAAGATGCCTAACATTGCTAGTCACTCTGAGCCTACCGCTGCATGTATACCCTAGGGATTCAAACTTACAACGGACAAAGATGGAACTTCTTTTGATCTTCGTCCGTCTTATATCAAGCTTGTTCAGCAGGACAAGTATAGGGGTGTGGCTGGGGAAGATCCAAGGAAGCATATGGAGACCTTCGCTGATTATTGCTTTTCTATTCCAGTTTCTAAAGGGGTGACACAAGACAAGATCAAGGAGGTCTTGTTCCCTTTTTCTCTTACCGACAATGCCAAAGACTGGTTGAAGAATCTGAATAGATAAGAACTTGGCATTACTAACTGGACTACACTTGCACTGGCTTCCTACAAGAAGTATTTTCCACCACAGAGGACGAATGCTTTGAGGGGTCAAATTACAAATTTCAAGCAAACGGTTCATGAAAATCTCTATGAGTCCTGGGATCGATTTAAGACGCTAGTGAGGTCTGTTCCTCACCATGGGTTTGAATAATGGTTTCTATGCAACCAGTTTTACAACGGGTTGTATGATGATCATCGAGCTATTCTAGATGCCGCATCGAACGGGAGATTCTAGAAGGCGATAGATGATGATAAGGGTTGGAAATTGATAGAGGAGATGGCAACCCATTGTGCTGAGTATGGTAATCCACGAAGTGGTACACGAACAGTAGCTAGTGTTGATTCTGACGGTCTGGATGCTAAATTTGATAAATTGAATGCCAGACTTGATAAATGGGAGAAGAAAGCTGCAGATAACCAGCAGACGGTTCATTTGCTGCAGCGAGATGAAGTGATTACTTGTGAAAGGTGTGGCGAAACTGGTCACACGGCTGTAGATTGTTTTGCAGAAAAGGAGCAAGTTTGTTCATTTCAACAATATCGCCAAGGGGGTGGTTACGACAATCAGGGGAATATCCATCCTAATTTGAGATGGACAAGCCAGAATGTCCTAAATCCTACTACTCCACCACAGCAGCCGACTTATCAACCGCCGCACAAGCAAGGATTCCAAAAAATCCATTCTTCACAGCAAGCTAGTTCCTCATCTGGAGGAATTTCAGAAGTTGGAGAGCTAAAGTCTATGATACAAGCTTTAGCTATCCAATTGAGCAAATCTGATCAAGCAACGAATGCTACCATTAAACTTTTGGAGTCGCAGATTGCTCAATTGGCGGGAGCTAGATCGATTAAGCAGCCTGGCCAGTTACCGTCCCAGACTGACAAGAACAAGGAGACACTGAACATGATCACTCTGCGAAGCGGTCTCGCTTATGACAGTCCTGCTGGTACCGTTGCTGATATCTCTGGTGCGCATCCCGATGTTTTGAAGGGTGATGCTGATTTTGTGATCGATCGAGGAGCTTGCTATAGTCGATCGAATGAATTGAAGGAAAAATTACTCAATCGAGAGGTTACTGTTGGTCGATCGAGTGACTCAGAAATACAGTTGGTCGATCGAGAAGCTTCAGTTGCTCGATCGAGTAGTTTAAATGATGATGCTGCTCGATCGAGCAGTTTGAGTTCCAAAAATGATCGATCGAGTGACATTGATACTCGATCGATGGGTCCTAATGAGCGAGAAGCTCGATCGAAGGGGTTAAGCAAGCGGATGATTAACAACGCGATTGTCAAGGATACGCAACGTGGATCACCTGACATTCCAGTTCCGTTTCCTGGTCGGTTGAAGAAGGCTAAGGTCGAGAAGGAATTTGCTCGGTTCGCTGACATTGTACGTGATCTTAAGGTGAATGTTCCTTTTGCAGACCTCCTATTAAAGGTACCCTCTTACTTGAAACTTATGCGTGAAATTCTTTTACGTAAGATGTCAGTCGATACTGTAGAGACTGTAGCTTTGACTGAGGAATGCTCCGCGTTCCTCCAGAACAAATGCCCACCTAAACTGTCTGACCCAGGTAGTTTTTCCATACCGTGTCATATAGGTACCTATCTCATAGATAATGCGTTATGTGACCTAGGAGCCAGTGTTAGCATCTTACCTTTGTCTTTAGCCAAACGGTTAGGCTTCACCAAGCTTCAGTGTACCAACATGACGGTGCAAATGGCAGATCTGACCTTGTCCCGACCTTTAGGAGTCATAGAGGATGTTCCTGTGCAAATAGGGAGATTCTTTATCCCGGTCGATTTCATAGTACTAGACATACCTGAGGATTCTCACACTCCCATCATTTTGGGAAGACCGTTCTTGCATACTGCGCAAGCGGTTATTGATGTTGGGTTACGGACATTGACTTTTCAAATAGGTGGGGAGAACCTAGTTTTCACTCAGTCTCGTGCTAGTAAAGGTCCCATGCTTGTTTCACCATGTCACGCGCTTCCCTTAGCCGACATTACACCTGACTTATTTACGCATGACAAAGCTTCGGTTCCTATCGAGCCTATAGCTCCTGTCTGTGACATTCCCATTGCTACCGTAACACTTCCGCCCCAGCTTGGGAGCAAATTGAAGGAACGCGCTGTTGTGTGTTGTCTTACAGATGATAGATCGGCAGTATTGGAGCTGAAGAAGGGAAAGCCATGTTCACGTGATAGTGTCAAGAAAAAGCCCAAGAAGGACAAAGGAGCTCGCACATATTCGAGTGATTCGGAAGTGGAGCTAGACTCCAAGAAATTATCGTATATGTGGCGAAAGAAGTCGGAAATTACCGCAGCTGAGAGTAATTCCGCAAGTCAGAGGCCTGACGGTGGCCTTGTCACAACACTGGTTGATTGTTAGCCGGGTTTGCAACCCCGTGCAATTTGTAAATAACAGTTTATTGCGTTTTCATAAGACAATTAGACTATTTACTTAGATTAGACGTTGCGTTATAATCCATAGTTTAGATAAACAATTTATTTTTCCTGTTAGACAATTTTTGGTATTTTTGGGTATCGTTTTGTATCGTTTTTGCAGGAACAAGAAGCGGAAATCAATTGCTAAAAGTCGAAGGCTGTGGGAATAGGAAAACCAATGGATCGAGTAAACTCCTACTCGATCGAGAGCCTCGGGGAAGAAAAAGACCTCGATTGAGTGGAATTCAAATCGATCGAGGGGAATTCACAACAATCGAGTAAACTGAGGATCATCAAAAGAAAGTACTCGATCGAGTACATCAGAACGACTCGATCGAGCGGTCCTGGCTAGAAAACGTTCTCGATCGAGTATAATTCCTACTCGATCGACCGACTTAACTTACCTATAAAAGGGAAGTCTTCGATCCTCTTCCAATTTACTCGATCCCAATTCCCCTTTGTTCTTCATCTTTCGATTTTTCTGCGCTTTCTTACCTGTAATTCGTGTTAATACCCAAATTAATTACCAATTACTTTCACCCTAATACTTTACCGTTGCAATTGATTGAAAAGCCCTTTCTTTTTCACCTTCAATTTCGATTGATTTGAAGTTTCGTGAAATTAGGGTTTGCTAATTCGACTTATTCGAATTTGACCGATTAACTGCTATTTTTTCGGGTAATCATCAACAAGTAAGCATCTCTTTCCTATTTTACTAGTTAATTCGTAATCCCTTCCCTTTTCTTGATTCAATTAGGGTTAGAATTTGATTATAGGATTCATCTAGTGAATTAGATGTTATTAATTGGTTCTTGTTGATTTCTTTGTAGTTATGGAGTCGAGTTCAGGCCCAAGTCAGTCCATGATTCCCGCGGTTGTCAATGAGGTGCCGACAGAAGCGATTTCCGCTACTGTTATGACCGATACTGCTGCCGCTACTACCGAGAGTGCAGCTGAGACAGTCTCCACGGAGCATACTGAGACTCCGACTGCTGTCACAGTCACTGCTGAGGCCGTTATTCCAGCGACCACTACTGAGGTCGCTCCGCCTTCTAGTTCATCACGCGCTCCTAGTAAGAAGGCGTTGACCACCAGCCAGCAAGCCGCGCATAAGCTAGCTACTACTCGAGGATTGGCACCCCAGAAAGCTCTCAAGGCTGCTAGTCAACCATCTAGCGCGGAGTCTCTTGGGCCACTACCGCGGATTAGGGAGGTACAATTCGTTTCTAGCATTCACCGAAAACGGTTATCTTGGTTACTTGACTCCCTTATCCATTTGAACCGTTTTCTGCACCGTCCCGACCTAGAGGAGCTAGGTTTATTTACTGATGTTTGCCTATTACTTAACGGGACGGGGATGTCAGGTTTGGCCTCGATGAGGGAGTATACATATCGAGTACCTACGCTTGAGTTTTTCAGTTCCTATACTTTTGAGACCGATATGTATGTTACCTTACCGTCCAACGCTTGCATTCACTTCCGACTCTTTAATGAGTCGCATTCGTGGACTTTAGCTAGGTTTGGGGAGGTTTTGGGTCTTTCGAGTGATGGTCTTTTGGCAGCTCTTAGGAAGCTGTTGACCCAGGTTTGGACCGCTCTTTCTCACACACCCTACGGCACTCGTAGGGTGGCCCACGTTCACCACCCCTCGCTGCGCTATTTTCTGCGACTCTTAGCCGAGTTGATTTTTGCTAGACCGGAACCCAACAACATCAACAACACTGAGTTAGCCATTTTAGCGGGGTACCTGAACGTTGATAGCGGTACCCCGTTTGTCCTGAACATAGCTTACTTAGTGTCTCTTCACTGGAAGAACCTAGAGTCTAGGGTGTCTAGCGCCGTAGTCAGTGGCGGTCTGGTCAGTAAGATTGGTCGCCACCTTTATTCAGACTTCCCTAGGACTCACCAGCGCTTAGGACCTGGCGTCAATTTAGATATACCTGTCTTGGTCGGGTTTGCTTGGATGACGGGCTCTGAGCGTCGGGTGTGGAAGATATGTGGTTCCACGTCCATTGTCTTACCTTGCCCTACATTGCCTTCTCTTTCACCTCTCACTACTGCGAGAAGGGTGAAACCCCCTCCCCCTGTTTACCATCTACCTTTCACCACTACACCTTCCTCTTCCACTAAGAAGAGGAAGAGAGCTTCCCCGCAGAGGGATGTTGGAGAGCCGTCGGGTTCTTGATCGTGCCTGTCGCAAGCCCGATACAAAGATAAATTACCAAGACTAGGCTAATAACAATTTAATGTAATTAGGGAAGTAGGGGTCGATCCTCAGGGAGATGGTGTTTCCTATGGATTGTGAATCGTCTCACAATTGAGTTTTATCTAATGATTTTCTGGGTATTGGAATTTGTGATGTCTAAACTAACGAAAGGCATAAATAAGAACAAAATAAAAACAAACTAGAATGAAAACAATAAAGCAAATGATAAATTAAGAATAATGAGAAACATCTAGGGAAATAGGTTCACGCATGTAGATTGACATATTAATGAAATTGGATTTAGGATATGCAAATCATTCATTGAGCGTTCATAAGAATGGCGTGTTCATTACAATCATAGATCAGATGGTCTAGCAGGCTTTTAGTGCGATTTACTAGGTCTTAATCCACTATGTCACGCTTTGTCTATTCAATTCCTGTATATCTACGTTGGAAAAGAATTCCATACTAGTCAATGATTGTGATCAAGAATCGTCAACTATCGTTAAAGTCCAAACATGCATAGACACAATGTTTTAAAAACATAATTTCCTTTATCCAATTATCATATTTTAATCAATCTAACATGGCTACCCTACACCCTAGAAAGGTGACTACTCACTCATGATTATGTTTATAACTAAGATGATATTAACAATGAAAGTTAAGGTAAGCATATTTAGTCGATTTTGACAATAACTTAGACTCTCTATATGGCGATAATAACGACGCTATATGACAATCTAAGAAATGAAACTATGATTATGACAACATAAAAACGAATCTAAATGATACGAATAGAAAATAACAATCAAATGGAAAACAATAAAGAACAATAAGTAAAGGATAAATTAGGAATACCTAGGTGACGATCAACGATGAAAGCGATAACAATAATGGAAATCCCTCGCATAGAAATACCGTACTTTGAATTACAACTCTTGAACCCAACTAATAGATACAAAGATTGAAATTCTTGTTGAACTATGCTAATGTTTTGATATGAAATGGACAGAAATAAACTAGAAACAAAAGACAAAAGAAGAAGATAAACTAAACTAGAAAGACTAAAACTAAAAAGAAAACTAATAAGAAGATTGTATGAAATATAGGTTAGATTGTGTAAGATAGTGTGTATGATGGATGTTCATATGAGGAGCTTGGCACATCTATTTATATTATTAGGGTTTCGTGGAGAAGAGGTCGGGCATTAAATACATAGGGCAAATTTAGGAAGAAGGAGCCGCAATGCATTGAGCAGCACACATCCCCGATCGGGTACACACTTACCCGATCGGGTAAGTCGTCTTCTCGAAGCTCTTGACTAACGCTTCAACTTCCTTCGCTTTGACTTGACTTACAACATCCCCCTTGACTCGACAATCGGGTTTGTTGCTTGGATATGATGTAAAGCGATGAATTCTTCCGTCTAATTGATTGGTCTTCCGACAACTACGAAACCGTCTTTGCTTCTTCTCTCTCTTAAGTTAGTGAACCTTCTTGAAATGCCTTACACATGGTCAAGCTTTCTTCTTCGAATCGTTGGGTTCTAGACAAATGCTCGGGAATATAGAAAAAGGTCGTAGAAACGTCACTTTCCCTACAAAACAAGTTAGAACACAGGAATTCGCCTAGAAGACGATATTAGCTCATAAAATGGCTTAACAAAGCACAAATGACATACAAAACCGAGCTAAACTGGGGGTTAAAATCATACAAATATTCACTTATCAAACCCCCCCAAGCTAAACCTTTGCTTGTCCTCAAGCAAACATAACAAACAAAACCAGGACAAGGTTGCAAGCATTGGCTACTATACCGTCAAGAAACAAATCTCAACATAAAGCTTTGAAAACATAATGAATCATAACCCAAAAGCAACGTGGGCAAGAATGATACATAAACATGGCTGAGATTTACATAACGGCGTAGCACAAAGAATTTCACTACAGAATTTCGGCTCTTGCATGATCTGTTGACAAATGGACTCTCGCGGTACACTCGAACACTCATTGTA
>JAIUZE010029624.1:0-28909 GCA_022085475.1 Heliosperma pusillum | reverse complement strand
TAATTACGATTACTAGCTAGAAAAAACACATAAAACACGTAAATGATATCGAGTAAACCCTTCACCGTTACCTTTTCGCGTCTTTAATCGAGTTCTAAACCTTCCTAGTCTCCACCGACATACAATTAGATAATAAAAGATGAATATCATTCACCTTGAGAAAGACGGATAATTTAAAAAGCGAGAAAGACGGTAATTTTATTACCAATACGGATAGAGGAAGCTAAGAGGGGAAGAATAAGACGAACTTACGTGAATTTGAGCAAGAAACGAATGAGTTATGACGAATCTAAGCTTGGATCAAAAATGGAGGCAAGGTTTTGGTTTTCGTAAGGAAGAAGAAATGTTGAGTTGTGAGGAATGAATTAGGTTAGGGTTTGAGGGAGTATATGAAGGAGTATGAGTGGAAAAGTCAAGAAAAAGTCAAAGTCGCCTTAAGACGGGATTCACATGGAATCTCGCGGAAATTCCAAATACGAACTCGGAAGTTCTAAATTCGACTCGGAACATTAAATTCCAAATTAAAACTAAATTTCACTGAAAAGTATCCGTAAAATATTTTCACTATAAAAATAGGGTACATTTGCGGGTGTTACAAATGGTCTAACACCCCCAAATTCCTCTTAGTTTAAAAATTCCAATTTATTATAAAATAGGATAATGAGAGCGCCACAATGATTCCGAATGTGGTAATAGAACCATTATATAAAATAAAAAAGGTTAAATGTTTAGATGAAATAAAAACCAAGGTGATAAAAATCCGATTACAACAATACAAGTTTAGCGGAAGCAAATAAAAGTTAGTTATGAAAACTTATTAATAAACATGCATGCACAAACTAAGCTCTGATACCAATTGTTAGTTATGAAAACTAATATATTAGACTTTCTAATACTGAAATTAAATTACCATAATTTAATTATACATGATCTAGTGCATGCAAGTATGAGTAAGTGTATAAAACTACAATAAGAAGAAATTTCCTTACAAAGCTTTATGGAAATGGTATACTATAACTTTTGTAGTTTTACAACCTGAATATAAGAGCTCCTTAAACCTTAATTCAAAGTAGGATTACTCCTCCTTGTTGCACCCAAGGATTTGCCCCAGAATCTTAGTTTTATTAACTAGATAATAACTAAGACTAACCCTTAATAATACTACAAATATTACTACTTATTAGTAATATAAGATGTGTATTATATTTTGTGATTTTATGTGATGAAGATGAAGAATAAGATGAACAATTCAACTTATTGTTCTATGTTGAAAAAGGCCACCAAGTGCTAATAATGAACAATTTTTCTTCTTAATTCATCAAGACACATGACCATGAATTGTTGTGGTATTTATAGGCAAATTAGGGTAGTGGAATGTGATGTAAACATCCACTAATGAGTGGAAATATTGCCCAACACTCACCTAATTGTGAGTGTGCATATTTCGGTCTATATGTGAGTTTTTGGGTCCATTTTTGACTTTTGATATTTATCCCACAAATACTTATAAGTCAAATACTTAATTATCTCATATAATTAATTATTAATTGGACCATTTAACTATTATATGATACAAATAATTAAATAGTATACACTTAATTTTGAAGTGATATTTGACCATTATATCAATATATAATGGGTCATTGGATACCCATTTTAGCTAATATTACAACTTCTTGTAGTATTTATTAGCTAATTACCACTAACTCACAATATATATAAATACCTCAAGGAATTTAGTAAATTAACTTTTAATAACAAAATTTCACTATATTTGATCATATCAAATAAGATAAATATTTTATTAGTCAATTACTACATATAAAATATTTTGGTCCGAGTTCAAAACTCGTTCAGCACATTTAAAACTCACTTGACTAATCTTTAGTTAATATTAATAAGGGACTAACTAAAATATATCTTTATACAATATGATTAGTTTTCCATTGGTGTAACACCCGCAAATGTACCCTATTTTTATAGTAAAAATATTATACGGATACTTTTCAGCGAAATTTAGTTTTAGTTTAGAATTAAATTTTCCGTGTCTAATTTAGAATTTCCGAGTTCGTATTTGGACTTTATGCGAGATTCCGAGTAAGTTACGTCTTAAGACGTTTTTGGGCTTTTTCCCATATTTTTCCACTTACTCCTTCATATACTCCCTCAAACCCTAAACTCCCTCACAACTCACTTCTTCTTCCTCATGTAGTAACCACTCAAAACCTAAGCTCCATTCTTACTCAAACTTATAATCGACACTACGCCTTCATTTCTCGCTCAAATTCACTAAGGTTCGTCTTATTCCTTCCCTCTCATCTTCCTCTATCCGTATTGGTAATAAAATTACCGTCTTTCTCGCTTTTCAATTTATCCGTCTTTCTCAAAGGTGAATTATATTCATCTTTTGTCGTCTTTGTTTAGGTGGAGACTTTCTAGACCCCGACAAAGATTACTATCTAGTGGAGGAAGGCTTAGAAATCGTTTAAAGACGCATAAAGGTAACGGTGAAGGGTTACTCGATATCAATTACGTGTTTTCATGTGTTTTATATGTTAATAATCGTATTTAGAATATGATTAGTAATCTTAGGAATTGTATTGTTGATGATGGTTGTTGTTAGTTGATAATTGATATGAGAATTGATGATTTGTGATGTTAGATGATATTTGTGTTATTCCTTAGTAAAAATTGTGAAATTCGTATGACCTGTGCCTGCCAGACCAGGACGCTGACAGCGTTCCCTGGACGCTGGCAGCGTTTCCTGGCGCTGGCAGCGTTGCTTGCTGCCAGTTTCCCAAAGTCGACTGCAGTTTTTCTGCACTGACCCCTTTTCGTAAAATGATCGTATCTCCTTCGTTACTTGCTTGTTTTCGGCTTGTGACCAACCGTTGGAACCGTAAGAGAATAAGCTATCACCTCCATTTAGAATTTATGCATTTGGATGTCTAGAACTCTAGTTATGACCGTTTGAATTGGACCCTTGCTTTAGTTGGTTTCTAAACAAGTTGTTTTGGAGAGGGGATCTATGTTTCTTATTCATTATACTTCCTAAACTTGTTCTAATGCTTATATATCATGTATTGATTCATTTTTCTCATAGTTAAATTTATATAATTCCGTATTCTCATGTTTTGTGACGATTTTTGGTATGTCCCACTTTGAGTCGGTTTTTACAAATGTTACGGTTTGAGCACTAATTTCCTATGTGCTTTGTACTCTCATTCCCTTGGCTACCTCCACGTTCGTAAGGCTGGAATGTCGGAACGGGGAGTGTATCCTTACTGCTTAATTGCATGTGTTAGTGGGCATATGACGACGTTGTTAGGAGGCGAACGCTTTGCGTTGATCGACCCGGCCGTCAAATGTTGTGTACTTGCGAGGTGGTGTCATTTGCATGTAGTGTACCGCTTGTTATGAGGCTTGTGCTCTTTTCCGCCTCTTTGATGAATGTCGACCGAATTTGGGGTACTCGGCGTTTATGATTGACCGAGTCTTGGATGCGAAATGTCATCGCATGTCGAATCGGAAAATGTGATTCCGGGAGTCTGGCCAGATTTAGACTAGGACCGTATTATTATCGTCGTTCTACCAGGAGGAAATTAGTCTACATATACGAAATGAATTGAATCGTGTATGCGTTCAGGGCAATGATTTATCCCTTGGATGCCTTTTAATCATACTTGCAGGGACACGGTGCTAGTGCGTTTCATTTACCGTGAGAGATGTCGTCAATGTATTGGTATGTTTGGATGGATGATTACATGATTGATTATTCGTGATCATTGGGTGACTTGGCATGGTTTATTTGTCGAGTCTCAATCTTATCAAACTTATACCGCTAACGGTGAGATGCAAGCCCTAGTGAGCGTATTCGGTTGCCTAAGAGTGTCTTCCCCAAGTCTATCTATAGCATGATGGTTACGGATTGTATTTCCTTATCGTATTTCACATTTATATCTATATATGCATGCTTCTACTTTTGTATTTCCTTTTATGTACGTTTAATGTGATATGGCTGGGAGAACCCGGAGTTACTCCCCACTGATTGTGGCGTTCATGTTTTTCATGGATGAACAGGTTGCTTGCATGGATGGCTTTTTGCTTGGTATTTTGGGTTCGGGTGTGAGCTAGCGGGCGTTGTCCCTAGATGAAACACATCTAGACGTTATTTAGCTTGTTTGTTAATCACTTTTACTTTGATAACATTTGGAGAGACTACGTCTCTTGTTGTAGTATATTTCGTACTTTGGTTTGTAATCTTTGACACTCCTCGTATTTTCTATTGCATGTAAAAAGTTTTAAAAACACCGTATTTCCGCTTATTAAATCACATGCTTGTATGTTTTATTTCCGCATTCGCGAGGGTTGTCATTGTTGGTATCAGAGCTTTTTCGCTCCCGACGCACACACGTGAACCCTAACTTAAATTACTTGACCTTGAAATAATAAATGAGAGATGGGTAGACTTTAGGACCTAAGGTGGTAGTCTTTGGTATACTTGATGTTTGTTAGGTTCTAAATTGTTTGTTGATTGTGTTGAGTAATGTTATGTTTGTTTGTATCTACCGTCTACAGGAGGATCATGCGTTACCTAGAAGAAGTATCCGCTACCGAAGATTGAAGATTGACAAGCCTAATTGAAGTGTATTTCTTCCTCATCGATGATTTCTCTCGTCCTTAATGTATCATGCTCTCTTCCTTCTATCTAAGTGCTTCTTTATCATCTAACTTCTTTTCCCCTTGGAAATTACTCTTGTTACTTTCCTCCTCCTTATCAATTTGTACCCTCAACTTCCTTATGTGACCTTTTGTGGACACCATACCCTTTTGTTTGTGGCATATTGTACTTGTTCGGAAGAATTTTAGACTTGGTGGAATGTTAGTGTTGATTAGAAAAATGAATTTGGGATTCAAGAAAAATTGTGTAGACTTAAGTTCTCCCCTAGTGGTGAGAGTTGGTATCCTTGAGGAAAGTGTGGTGAGGTATGTTTAATGATTTTAATGTATAAATGCTTGCCATGACTTGTGTGTAAATAGTTCATGATATTCGATGGTGTAAGGTCGAATGAGTTGGCTATGACTTCTTAACTCATTAGTAATTTAGTCTTTTGGACTTCGAAGTTTAGTATTGTTTTGAAGACCATGCTTATGATATGTCTAATTGGTGTAAATAAGAAGTTTAGAATGATATCTTGAGGTGCAAAATACTTTTGAGATTAAGTGACTTCTTGTGGTTTTCTATTGTGTGTTTGTGAGTATAGACTTGGTGGAAAAGCATTTGGCTATAGTTCTTGGATTTAAAGATATGATCTTATCTTATGGTATCGGAGACTCGTTTGAAGTAGTAAGGTTTCGTTGTAAGTTGAACCATATTACTTGAGGATTATAGATATGAGCGAGATTCGATGATGTGAGCTTTGATGGAAATACCTTGGGACGTTAAAGATGATGTTTGACTTGTGGTTGTTGTTAATAATGAACTCGTGGCTATATGAGTTGAAAATGACCGAGTATAAGGGAGTATTTGTTAGTCTTTCAGTTAAAGAAACCTTTGAGGTTGTGTTGAATATTTGAGCTAAAGGAATGTTACTATGCTTGAATTGCAATTCCGCATTTGGGAATCCGTGTGATATGAAAGGATGGATGAATTGGGTTTTAGTCGATTTGTCGAATTTAGGCGTACCCTACTTTGATGATTTGTGGTACCATGGTCCCTTGTTTGACCTTTATTATCGGGATGACTTGCTTTGCTATCACCCTAGGTTTGAAACAAGAAATTTTATGGATTAAACCTTAAACCTTTACTCGTGCCATTGTCCCTTTTCATTTCCATTCTTGAATGTTTTAGTCAAGATTGATCTTTAAGAAATCGCATGCTCGTATATTCTTTCTTACTCAGATATATTCATACCTCTACTATCTGCTTTGTCTCTTTCTTGACCTCGTTATTTTCAGCGCTCCTCTCTTGTAATCTCGCGCCTTATTTATTCCACTACTACAAAAAGCGCCTCACAAAAGTGCTACACTAAGCCCAAAAGTAAAAACGCGCACTAAAATTTCAGCGCCAAAACCGAGCCAAACCCTATCATTAGTAAAACCCTTGAATTAAAACAAAAAGGAAAAAAAACTTCTCTCCCCAATCTTGCGAACGGCAAACAAGAAGCTCCAGCAAAATTGAAGAGTAATCAGAATAGATCTCCAATCACATAATCAGGTATCAAAATTTGTTATTAGGTATCTTTATATGTATAGGTTTCGATTTTCGTATAAAAATCATCATGATTGCTATTCTTTTACTCCAATTTGAACCAATTTTGAATATAATATGACCTACTTTGGATATTTTTTTGCTAAGTTACTGACTTTATCTAATTATTTTGGGTTATTCTAACTAGAAGAATATTTGATTGTTTATTCATGTAAGTTGTCGTCTGATATGTATGTTTGGTCTTTTTAGTTATTCTTTTTTGGTGAATATCTTTGTTTGATATAAGATTACTCTTATTTTTAATCACAAATTCGCAATTAAGACGGACACTATCCGTCTTAATCTTAAGACGAGTCAAATACATACTTAATCACCCAACTTCAACCTAGAAAATACTAAAATTTTTGTCTTTGTTACCAACAAGTGATAGTATTTGACCCGTAGTAAGCTTAAGACGGATAGTACACGTTTTAAGCTAGACTTACTTATTTTTAATAGTTGGTAGATAATTGTTTATCATCGTTATTGATTACATCATTAACAATACACGTGAAACTAATTTTCAGTTTAACAAGTGATGGATCTGAATTTTATCAAGGAAAATTTAGCTAGTTGTAAAGATACTAGTGACCTATCCTCTTCTAGTGGTAAAATATATTGTCCTTGTGGGAAGTGTATAAACAATAAATTATTAAGTCCAGACGAAGTGAATTTACATTTGCTTAGTTGTGGCATGATGTGTAACTACTCTACTTGGATTTTCCATGGAGAGCAAATGGAGCACACATTGGTCGATGAACCTATGATGACAAATCCACCTTTGACTCATATGAAACAGTTAGTACATGATGCATATAATCAGATAAATGTCGAGTTTGGCTTCAATGATTCTCCTCATCTCACAAATATGGCAACCAGTGGACCAAGTAAAGATGCTGAAAACTTTTTCAATTTATTAAAAGATGCTGATAAGGAGTTGTGGCTAGATAGGGTGTGAATTGACTAAGTTATCATTTTTAGTTCTTTTGTTCCATTTAAAGAGTACTAACAAATGTAGTAACAAGTCTATTGGCAACTTATTAGAAATTTTACGACTTGCAATTCCCAATGGTGAAAACTTACCAAAATCATTTGCTGAAGCAAAGAAGGTTATTAGTAAATTAGGCCTTGATTACGTAAAAATTGATGCTTGCCCGAAACACTGTCAACTCTATTGGAAAGACAAAGTAGGTGATAATACATGTTGAACTTGTGGGATTTCAAGATGGAAAAGGGTTAGTGAACAATCGACATCAACGGGGTAGAAAAAAGAAGAAGGGAATTCTTGCCAAGGTTTTGTTGGAGTAGGTGTCCTCCACAAATAGTGCGCCACATAATAAATCTTATTAAGGAATATAATTGAGATATTTATTGACTATATATATGATTAGTCAGTTGATTAACGTAAATCAATAACGGTTGGCTGACTAGTGTTTGACGTTATTGTCGTATGACGGCGGTGATCAACTGATCCCTTTCGGTCACACCTAAAGGATGAAATCCAAATAGTAACTAATTATTTGTATATGATACAGTTAATTAGTACATTACATATATTCGATATGTACGAGAGTTAATTGTTAGAAATTGAGTTAAGAACTCAAATTCGATTAAGTTTATTTTTCAATTATGCGATAATTAACTAATAAATTTATATCTTATTTTAATACGATTAAATAAGATTTAACTTAGTAATTAATCGTTAAATTACTAAATTCGTTGAGGTTTTGAGATAGAGGTAATTAGTTAATTATATTTACAAGGAGTTGTAAAATAAATTAACTAAGCATTGTGGGACCCATTATATATTGATATAATGGTAGAATATTACTTAAAATGTTAAGTACATATTATTCATTTATTTGTGTCATATATTTGTTATATGATCAAATTAACACTTAATTATACAAGATAATTAAGCATATGATTAATAAGTATTTGTGGGACAAATATCAAAAATCAAAATGGATCAAAATAAGGCTCACATGGCCGGTTGGTATGTAGTGGATGGTAATGATGGTTGCTCTTATTCATACTCACAAGCAACATGTGCTTATGACATGAATAGTAAACCTAAAATCATTTTATTCACTACAACACATTACCACTTTGCATGGCAATAAAATAAGAAGAAAAATCACTCTTTTGTGATGATGATGGCCGGCCCTTTTGGCTATAAATAGAGCAATTGTTGTTCAATTTATTCACTAGTTCATTCTTGCTTATTTTCATACATCTCTAAAAAAACTCTTCTTCTCTCTAAACACTCTCAAATACTAATATTTCTTAAGTATTACTAGTGTAGTAATATAGTCTAATATTAGTAGTATAATATCTATCTTATTATCTACTTAATAATAAGAGTAGATTATTTGGGTTCATCTTGGTGCAACTTAGAGGAGATCTTCTAGTTTGGAGATTACTTGTGTTCATCCATATTAATAGCTCAAGAACAACAAGAAGGAGTTCTTGTTGTGCCCATATTATTTCCATATCAATGTGAGGAAATTTCTTCTTTTAATATAAATGTCTTTATATTTGCATGCATGTTACATAGATCATTAAATACTAAATTAACAAGTAATTTAGCAACTAATTAGAGGAGTCTAATTAAGGTCTATGGACTTTCATGTGGTATCAGA
Organism: Heliosperma pusillum; assembly: GCA_022085475.1. Lineage (NCBI taxonomy): Eukaryota > Viridiplantae > Streptophyta > Magnoliopsida > Caryophyllales > Caryophyllaceae > Heliosperma > Heliosperma pusillum. The sequence continues at coordinate 20,017 of JAIUZE010029624.1, read as the reverse complement.
GCTAGCTTGTAGCATGCATGTTCATTTTGGACATTTTTTATTAAAGTTATAAGATAACTAATAAATCAAAGATTTTGAGTTAAAATACGATTCTGACGAAAAGTTTAGGTGCATGGATACCTACTGACCTCAAAATGTTTGTGGTCACATTTCGTGATTTTAGGGATTAATTTGCTATTTATTTTGATTTTTTGCGTTCAAACCGAGTTAACATGCATTTTATGAGTTAAAAGTTAACTAAAAATAGTTGCATGTTGATTCTGGCCATGAAAGATCTCACATGCATGTCTTACATATTGGTCCTAAAATTTCGTGACTTTTAATTAAGTATTGCATGTTTATTGATTTTTATACAATAAAAGTCGATAATATGAGATTATAATGTTCATAAAATTGAAACGTCCTTTTCTGGTCTTGAAATTTTTTGGTACGTTTTACATTCTGATTTTCATACTCTTGGTGAAATTTCATAATTTGTTTCACTGTTTTACTATATTTAATGAGTTTTATTTGATAAAACTATTAAATAATAAGTTATTTGTTCATTAAATTAATTTAAATTTTTTGAGCAAATGTTTTTATTTTAAGAGTTCCTGGACATGTTCCAGAATTTACAAATTTTTTTTTTTTAAATTTTATGATGTTTATATTTTATTTTGGTTTTATTTCATAATTGTTATGATTAAACCGTAATATTTAGCAAATGAAATCAAATCGATCTAATTAATGACCAACAAAATTAGTAGTGACTAATTTTGAGTTCTAAAATGTTGTAATTGTTTGAGAATATTGTAAAATTATAAACTAAAACACACAAATTATGGAAGGGAAAACTTGTTTTTTATTTGCTTGAATAATTCTTAATGAACTACATGCCTTAAATAGGCAACAACTTGAGGCATCCACCTCTCAACTAAGCAACTGAGTACATGCCTACTAACTAGGAGCATTACTCTGAAAATGGGAAACTAACTGCTGCAAAATAGAACCCAACTAAGTCCATGATCCTACATCTAAGGCCACGACTTGACTAATTCCTAAACAATTAGCTACATTTAAATTATGTATTCTAACACCTCCCCTTAATTTAAATGTCACGAACTCCAATTCTTTCCATAAACAGTTGATGCTTGGCCTGTGGCAAACTCTTAGTAAACAGATCAGCACTTTGATCATTTGTGCCGCAGAATTGCAACTCGATTTTGCCTGTACTAACTAGCCCTCTAATGAAGTGATGTTGAACTTCAATATGCTTAGTCCTGGCGTGATAAGCAGGATTCTTTGTCATAGAAATCGCAGACTTGTTGTCACACCACAGAATTGTAGTATTCTCCTGCACACTTCCCAAATCAGCGAGCAATTTCCGTAACCACACCGCTTGTCTTCCTGCTGCGCCTGAGGCAACATATTCTGCCTCGGTTGACGACAATGCAACGGTGTCCTGCTTTTTTGAACTCCAAGTCACAGCCCCAGACCCAAGCAAAAAAACAGACCCGGATGTGCTTTTTCTGTCATCCAGATCCCCTGCCCAGTCACTATCTGTGTATCCAACCAAACTAAAATTGCTAGACACATCATAATGAATTCCTTTGTCCACAGTTCCAGCCACATACCTGAGTATTCTTTTGGCGGCTCCTAAATGTTGCTTGGTTGGACAGTGTAGAAATCTAGAAACCTTACTCACACTAAATGCAATGTCGGGTCTGGTGTGAGTAAGATAATTCAGACCTCCTACGATGTTTCTGAATAAACTCTCATCTGCAGGCCCGGTGCCATCTTGCTTCTGCAATTTCTCATTTATATTCATCGGTGTAATTGCTGTTTCACAATTCTCCATCTTGAATTTCTTCAGGAGATCTTGAGCATATTTCTTTTGTGAAACAGAAATTCCATCCTTGCTTTGACTTACTTCCAGGCCAAGGAAGTATCTTAGTAGTCCCAAATCACTCATCTCAAATTCATTCATCATAGAATTTCGGAATTGCATAAATAATTCTTGTGATGAACTGACGTAAATAATATCATCCACATAGACACATACCATGATAAATCCTGTATCAGCAGCCTTCTTTGTATACAAAGTAGGCTCATTCTCACTTCTTTTGAACCCATTCTTGGCATAGAACTCCTCCAGCCTACTGTACCAGGCTCTGGGAGCCTGTTTCAGTCCATACAAGGCCTTCTTCAGCTTATAGACCTTCTGCTCTTCTCCTTTCTTAACGAACCCCAAAGGCTGATCTACATAGACATCCTCTTGCAATTCACCGTTTAAAAACGCAGACTTCACATCAAATTGATAAACTGGCAATTTAAATTGTGCAGCTAAAGCCAGAATTACCCTTATCGTCTCAAATCTTGCCACAGGTGAGAATGTTTCTTCAAAATCAATTCCCTCCTTTTGTGCATAACCTTTGACCACCAATCTTGCCTTATGTTTCTGAATGCTTCCATCTGTATTGTATTTTGTTCTGAACACCCACTTCAACCCAATTGGTTTCTTCTCAGTCGGTGCATCAACCAATTCCCAAGTCTTATTCTTCTGTATAGACTTCATTTCATCTTCCATTGCAATTTGCCACTGACCTTGCTTTACAGCTTCAAAGAAATCGCCCGGTTCTTCCGTAACAAGAGCGAACCCACACTGCTCATAAATCTCTTCAAGAGATCTTAGTTTTCTAGGGGGAGAATCATCTGAATCCGTGTCAAATGACTGATTGTCACCTGAACTAGATGACACATTACTTTGAGGAGTTTCTGGTGGAGTAATATCCTCCTGAATTACTCCATTTTCCTGAGTCACATCATCTGAATGTTCAAATGTAAACATTCTGTGATCTACAGCACCATTAACCCAATTCCAAGCTTCATTTTCAGCAAATACCACATTTCTACTAATTATCACTTTCTCAGTTAAAGGATTGTATAGTCTATATGCCTTAGATTGGGTTGCATAACCAATAAATATGCATTTTTCAGATTTATCATCTAATTTATTTCTTAAATTAACCAAGGCATAAGCTAAACAACCAAAAACTCTGAGATGACTTACATTAGGTCTCCTGCCTGTCCATAACTCATATGGTATTCTGGCTGCAACCGCTCTTGTAGGTGAAATGTTCAGAATATAGACAGCGGTTGATACTGCCTCTCCCCAAAACTCATTTGGTAAATTCTTTGACTTCAACATGCTTCTTGCCATTTCCACCACTGTTCTATTTTTTCTTTCAGCAACTCCATTTTGCTCCGGAGTATATGGAGCAGTCAATTCTCTCCTGATCCCCTTATCTTCACAGAAATTATTAAATTCCTGTGATGTGAACTCACCTCCATTATCAGTTCTGAGACACTTCAGAATTTTTTCACTTTGAGTTTCAATCATTACTTTCCATTTCTTGAAATACTCAAATGATTCTGACTTTAATTTCAGGAAATAAACCCAACTTATCCTACTGAAATCATCAGTAAATAAGAGAAAATATTTACTACCACCAAATGATTCAGTTTGCATTGGTCCACAGAGATCGGCATGGACCAATTCCAAACTTTCTGTTGCCCTCACAGCTTTTCCAGTAGGAAATGAACCCTTAGACTGCTTCCCATACACACACCCTTCACATAAGCCAATTTCACCGAAACTAGGTAACCCTTCTACCATAGATTTGCTCCTCAACAATTTTAGGCTTTGCAAATTCAAATGACCAAAGCGTAAATGCCATAACTTAGTTTTGTCATCCTCTTTTACTGTCAAGGCACTACTGACAGTCTGAACTAAATCAAGAGAAAACATCTTATTACTACCCATTTTTGTCGAAGCCACAATTTCATTTGTAGATTTATCCCTCACTACACATGAATTGTTATCAAATAGTAAAGAGAAACCATTTTCCAACAATTGTCCCACACTCAACAAATTGTAAGCTAGGAGAGGAACATACTGAACATGATGCAACAATTTTGTATTACCTTGTTTAGTGCTTATAGCAATTGTCCCAATGCCTTCTACCGACAATTTCTTGTCATCTCCAAGCCTTACCAAGCTTTTCTTTGTCTCATCCAAGTCTTTGAACATTGACTTGGTGCTTGACATGTGGTTTGAACACCCACTGTCAATATACCAGACTTCACCGTGAGTATTTTGAGAGCCTTCACTTGTTAGAAACAATCTTTCCTCATTCTCTGCAAAGTTGGCCTTATCACCACCCTGCTGCTCAGCCAAATCCTTCTTTTTCTTCCAGCAATTCACCTCTTTATGCCCAAGCTTACCACAATAGTAACACTTCATTGGTTCTTTTGCAGTCTGAGCCTCGTTCTCATTACTGTGAGAGGACTGGCCAGATGACCTGCCACGCCCCCTTCTTCTGTGACCTCCCCTTCCTCTGCCACGTCCACTGCCCCTGCTAAAAGTATCCTCCTTGGCCTGAAAGGCCTTTTCTTCTTTCTTCTCGGAGAACGTCTGCAGCCTGCCTTCATGAGCTTCCAATGAGCCCATTAGCTCATCAAAGGAATATGTCTCCAAATCCTTTGACTCCTCAATAGCTGCAACAATATAATTAAACTTGGCAGTGAGACTGCTTAGGACCTTGCACACCACATGTTGATCTGAAATACTCTCACCATACCCCTTCATTTTCTGCACCACTTCAGAGACCCTAGACAAGTACTCTTGCACTGTTTCCTTGTCATTCATGAGAGAAGTCGCAAACTCCCTCCTTAAAGATTGCAGTCTTACTGAGACTGCCTTCTTGTCTCCAACAAAGGCCTTCTGGAGTATATCCCATGCTTCCTTTGAAGTTGTGGCAGAAGCAATTCGAGAGAAATGCTCATTTTGTAAGGCTTGTTGAATGATAAACAAGGCCTTAGCATCCTTCTTTCTTTTTTCTCTGAGAACTGCATCTGGTTCAGCGGGTTTAGCATCATCAAACCCACGCTCAACCAGTTCCCACAATTCTTGAGACTTAAACAGAGTTTTCATTTTCAATTCCCAAAACTGAAATTGAACACCTTTGAAAACTGGTATTTGAGACGTATTAGAACCATTGGTTGCCATGACAGATCCTAGAATCGAAACCTAAAGCTCTGATACCAAATTTGTTGTAATTGTTTGAGAATATTGTAAAATTATAAACTAAAACACACAAATTATGGAAGGGAAAACTTGTTTTTTATTTGCTTGAATAATTCTTAATGAACTACATGCCTTAAATAGGCAACAACTTGAGGCATCCACCTCTCAACTAAGCAACTGAGTACATGCCTACTAACTAGGAGCATTACTCTGAAAATGGGAAACTAACTGCTGCAAAATAGAACCCAACTAAGTCCATGATCCTACATCTAAGGCCACGACTTGACTAATTCCTAAACAATTAGCTACATTTAAATTATGTATTCTAACATAAAACAGTTTAGTTAATTAGTTTGAATTTAAATGAGATTTAAATGTTGATAGTGATTTTTAATGGTTAAAAATCAATAAATCCCGGAAAAAATCGAGCTACAATGAGCATGAATGAATTTAGGACGATTTTGGCATGAATTTTGCAGCAATTTATTTTATTTATGGTTGAATGAATGAAAGTCATTTATTTAATAATTTATGCAAAGTTTGTACCTAGTATGGCCTAGTTATTTTTTAATCGTTATTACCCGTTATGTAAGGGAATAACGGGTTGGTTGTAATTTTATTGCGATCTCGTATCGCCGGTTTGTATAATTTAATAATTTTATTTCATAGAATAAATGTATAATAGGAATTTGTATATTTGTATATTTGTAATTATTTTTATGAAGACCGGTGACTCCCTTAAGACGGTTGCCTTTTGGAAGGGTTCCAAGTGAAGAGGCCAGGGAACCAAGGAGTTGGTTCCGAATTTGTAACTATCTAGTTAATTTTGATTAGCTAGGTGGCCATACTAGGATTTTATTGTTGCTTGGTTGCTTGCTTTATTTCCGCTCATGCCAAAATCGTCACACATGCATTTTATTTACCGTTATTGTCAATTCAACGTTATTCACAATTCACCGACTTAGTTCACTTATAGGGAATTAATAACTAAATTGACAAGATCTCTCACATGTTTAAAAAATTGAGATTAGCCTTACCAATTAATAACACCTATGAATCCCGTGTTCATTAGGGCTACCACGCTCGTGGGTCCCTTTTTACCTCGGGTAAGTAGGGTGATACGATCACAAGATAAAATTGGATTGGACTCAACGAGATAAGCGTTATCTTGGGACTAGGAGATGGATTTAGTTGAAATCCGTCAACCAAGAGTTCTAAGGATAGAATTAGTCAAGTAATGACTTACCATTTCTAGATAAAGGTAGCATGCGATGACTATTTTTATTTAAGGATGGGTATTGGAATCATTTATATAATTTAGTGAGAGGTCATTATATGAATGCTTAACTTGTTAAAATGTTTTTCAAGTAAATTAACAATGAATGTTTATATATTTCTTTTTGTTGTAGTGACCATATTCGCATAATGTCAACATCATCAAACGTTGCAACCTTGGGTAGAGACTCATGGTTGAGGTCCGTCATGGACAAGTGTGTCTTTAAGGATGACGGAAGTAACTTCGTTGAATGGCAATCAACGATCAAGAGCGCCGCGTTATCCGATAACGTGCTTCGCTACTTGGTCGAAGAACCCCCCACCGAACCCGCGCCTAGATCGTCCGCGGTGGTTCGGGCCGACTATGACCTTTATTTAAAGGTTGCTAATGACGTCAAGAATGTCTTGATTTGGTCAATCTCACCCAAACTCAAACTCCAATTGATCTCTCTCAATGCATATGCGATATCCACGAGGATCACTTCGATGTTTTCGCAAGCCCCTCAAATTCTCCAATATGAGGCAATTACGAAATTCTTTGACACTAAGCTTCAAAGGGGCCAAAAGGTTGGCCCACACGTGCCCTCAAAAATGGTTGAGCACGCGGGACCCCTTAGGAGCGTCTAGGGTGCAAAATTAAGAAGCAATGGTGGGGGTAAGATCCTTTCATTCACTCACACCTAAGGTCACCCAATTTAGGTTGAACTATAACATGAATGGCATGGACAAGAGTTTCCATGAACTCCATGCACTCCTCACCCAAGCGGAGAGGGACATGGAGGCTAGTGGGAGTGAATCCAAGGATGTTCTTTCCATGAAAATGAAGAACATGAACCTTGGGGTAAGGAAGGACAAGGGAAAGGGTAAGACTCTTTTCAAGAAATCCGGCAAGGGAAAGGGCAAGGTCTTTTACAAGGCCAAGCCCAAGGTCAACAAACATGCGGAGGCGGATTGCTATTATTGTAATGGCAAAGGGCATTGGAAACGCAATTGCCCCAAGGTATTGAAAGACAAGAAGGACGGTTTTGCTTTTGTGACAACGTCAGTAAAAAGTCTTATCACTCTATATGATAGATATTAACTTTGCTAGTACATCTTCTTGGGTATTTGATACCGGTTGTGGTTCTCACCTTTGGAATCATGTACAGGGGCTGAGGGACGCGCAAGCACTAGCCAAGGGTGACGTGGACCTGCGCATGGGAAATGGAGCTAAGGTAGCCGCAGTTTCCGTGGGCACCTACGTTCTTCTTTTGCCGAATGGTTTAGAGTTGTATTTAAATAATTGATATTATGTACCAACTCTTACCAAGAACATTATCTCCATTTCTGTGTTAGACGTGGAAGGATTTTCATTTTTGCATTAAGAACAACTGTTGTACTTTTTCACTTAATGAAATGGTTTATGGCGAGGCCATTTCTATTGGAGGGTTATTGGTTATTTAGTTTTAGATATTGCAAAAGAGGGTCGATCATGTAGAAAAAAGAAGCAAAACAGGGTGAACTAATAATCATACCTTTGGCATTGTCGTTTAGGGCCATAAACGAACGAAGCATTAAAGAGGACTGTTTCATCTAAAGATCGACTCAAACCATTCGATTACGAATCTTATGGCGTATGCGAATCTTGTCTTCTAGGCAAGATGACTCGTGCTCCTTTTACGGGAAAAGGGACACGAGCAAGTGAAGTATTAGGATTTATACACACGGATGTATGCGGTCCAATGAATATCCGAGCTAGAGGTGGTTATCACTACTTCATTACTTTTACCGACGACTTGAGTAGATATGGATATGTCTACTTGATGAGGCATAAAAGTGATGCTTTTGAAAAATTCAAAGAATGTCAAAATGAAGTAGAAAACCAATTGAATAAAAAGATTAAAACCCTACGATCCGATCGTGGTGGTGAATACTTAAACCATGAATTTGATTCACACCTTAAAAATTGTGGTATAGTATCACAATGGACTCCTCCTGGAACACCTCAATTAAATGGTGTATCCGAAAGGAGAAATCAAACTTTATTAGATATGGTTCGATCTATGATGAGTCTAACAGAGCTTCCTGATTATTTTTGGGTTTTGCTATCTTATCTGCAATATTTTCACTAAATCGAAGCCCGACTAAAGCGGCAAACAAGACTCCATATGAGATATGGACAGGAAAAGTCCCTTATTTGTCATTTATGAGAATTTGGGGATGCGAGGCTTTTGTTAAGACTAAGTTGACGATTAAATCGCACCAAAAAATCTGACAAATGTCTTTTTGTAGGATATCCAAAGGGAATCACTCCTTATTACTTCTACAAAAAAACACGAGGAACAAAGTGTTTGTGTCTATTGATGCAGTCTTTTAGAAGAATGATTTTATTTCTAAAAGACAGAGTGGGGAGAAAATTTGAACTTGATGAAGTTCAAGAGCCACAAACCGAAAAGGACGACGAGGAAAACGTTCCCTCTTCGTCTGGTACGGTAATTATTCCTTCGGAACCTAGGAGGTCAAGCAGAATTAGTCATCCACCTGATAGATACCTTGGTATTATAGAGGAAGGTGATGACGATAATGTGTTACTTTTTGAAAGTAACGAACCTACTACCTACAAAGCAGCCATTTCTAGTCCCGACTCAAAGCTATGGCTAGGAGCCATGCAATCCGAAATGGATTCTATGTACGACAATCAAGTATGGGACTTGGTTGATTTACCTAAGGAGGTAAGACCTCTTCAGTATAAGTGGATCTATAAGATCAAAAGTGGCATAGATAAACATAATGATGTTTACAAAGCTAGATTGGTGGCAAAAGGTTTTACCCAAGTTCATGGTCTTCACTATGACGAAACCTTCGCCCCAGTCGCCATGCTTCGATCCATAAGGATTATCTTAGCGGTTGCCGCATTTCATAATTATGAGATTTGGCAAATGGATGTCAAAACCGCCTTCTTGAATGAGATTCTAGAAGAGGAAGTATACATGACACAACCTGAAGGTTTTGTGGATCCATCAAACCCTAAGAAGGTATGCAAACTTAAGAGATCCATCTATGGTCTTAAGCAAGCATCCAGGAGTTGGAATCATCGTTTCGATCATGTAGTTAAACAAAATGGTTTCACTCGAAGTGTCGAGGAACCGTGTTTATACATGAAGTTTAGTGGGAGTAAAGTAACTTTTCTAGTCTTGTATGTAGATGACATACTACTCATTGGGAATGATATTCCAATGCTCACTTCGGTAAAGGAGTGGCTAGGGATTCATTTCCAAATGAAAAACTTAGGAGAGGCCCAGCGCATCTTAGGTATCCGGATCTATAGGGATAGATCTAACAAGGATACTAGCATTAAGTCACAGGACTTATATGATAAATCTTGATCGGTTCAACATGAAAAGACTTAAGAGAGGCTTTATTCCTATGGGAAGTGGGGATCACTTTGAGCAGCAGAGTGCCCTACGAAAAAACCAACAGGAGGAGATTGAACGATTTGAAATTGATCCCTTACCATCAGATGTGGATCAATCATGTATGCTATGATGTGCACTGTCCCGACGTGCATATATAGGCGTTGAGCATGACAAGTCGTTACCAAGAAAATCCAGGTGAGAGTCACTGGATAGCAGTAAAGAACATCCTTAAGTACTTAAGAAGGACCAAGGATTCGTTCTTAGTGTTTGGAGGCGAGACTGAGTTACGTGTAAAAGGTTACACAGATGCCAGTTTCCAAACAGATAGGGATGATATGAAATCCCAATTCGGCTACGTTTATATGATGAATGGAGGAGCTGTTTGCTGGAAGAGTTTCAAGCAAAGCGTTACAGCGGATTATACAACAGAAGTAGAGTACCTTGCAGCGTCTGAAGCTGCAAAGGAAGCTGTGTGGATTCTGCAATTTTTGGAAGGACTAACAGTAGTCCCTACTGCCAAGTTCCATCACCATTATGTGATAAACAGTGGGGCTATTTTTCAGGCAAAGAGCAAAGTCTAGTAACAAGTCTAGAACATGTACTTAGGAAATATCATGAATAGAGAGATTACGTGACGAAAGGAAATTGACATTGTAAGGTTGGGACAGATGACAACATGCTGATCCTTTAACCCACAGCCCCCCTTTATCAACGGTAAGCATGATGCAGTCCGTACACAATGGGATTGAGACGTGTGCCAGAATTCCTTTAGATTATGTAATATGTAATAATTGAATGTTGTATTAATTATTTCATATATGATAATGGCATTCATTGTTCGAGTTTTATTTTTAAACTCTTTTATTTAGTTTGACTAAATTTAATACTTTGTTTATCCGAATAGATTGTTGGACCCTATTCAAGTGAATAGGACGAACTTAGTATTTTGTCCCTAGTCACTCACTGAGGTGACGTCTCGAAATGACTAGATTGTAAGTCGATCGATGGTTGGTTCAGCACCATGGGGTCATGGAGATGACTGGTCATTTACATAGACAGACTGTATGACACTCTGTCGGACAGTGACATTGTAGAGACCCTTAAATCAATTAATTGATGCCTGGTCGTGGCAGGGTTTTCTATCTTATTCCTATAAGTCGATTCTTTTGACTGGCGACCGTCTATCTGAGTCGGTGCAGTTTCCGATTGGTTTTGGTTGATGTTCTAGGTCGTGCCGTAAAAGGAGGCCGATGGACTTCTTCTGGATCATGGTGATCTCATCATACAGAGTAATGGATTCAACAGGAATTGTCCCACCCACTTGGGTAAAAACATCTTAGGCCACTCGAGGAGTAGTTACTGTAAATGCGTGGCCACGCTCGGAAAGAGATCTATGGTAGATTTTTCGGTCAGACAGTTACTCTCCCTATCGAGAAAAACCACTCTAGATATTGTCAATCGCAAGTGCGACCTGTAAGACACCTTGCGTTGAGTGGGAGATGTGATAAAGAGACAAGAGAATCGGTGACGCACACTTGTGTCAGACAAGTGGGAGATTGTTGGAGTAGGTGTCCTCCACAATAGTACGCCACATAATAAATCTTATTAAGGAATATAATTGGGATATTTATTGACTATATATATGATTAGTCAGTTGATAAACGTAAATCAATAACGGTTGGCTGACTAGAGTTTGACGTTATTGTCGTTTGACGGCGGTGATCAACTGATCCCTTTCGGTCACACTAACGGATGAAAGCCAATAGTAACTAATTCTTGGTAAACGATTAAGTAGTTAATTAGTAAATTACAATATCGATATGTACGAGAGTAATTGTTAGAAATTGAGTTAAGAACTCAAATTCGATTAAACTTATTTTTCAATTATGCGATAATTGACTAATAAATTTATATCTTATTTTAATACGATTAAATAAGATTTAACTTAGTAATTAATCGTTAAATTACTAAAGTAGTTGAGGTTTTGAGATAGAGGTAATTAGTTAATTATATTTACAAAGAGTTGTAAAATAAATTAACTAAGCATTGTGGGACACATTATATATTGATATAATGGTAAAATATTACTTAAAATGTTAAGTACATATTATTCATTTATTTGTATCATATAATTGTTATATGATCAAATTAACACTTAATTATACAAGATAATTAACCATATGATCAATAAGTATTTGTGAGACAAATATAAAAAATCAAAATGGACCAAACTAGGCCATTGTGGCCGGTTAGATTGCTAGTTATATGGTGATGATTGTTGTTCTTGTTTACACTCTTTAGTTACCAATTGAAAGTGACATAACAAGTAGAATACAATCATCACTTATACTACAACACTCTACCCTAATGCATGTGATTAAAATAAGCAAAATGAGAGCCTTGTGATGCTCATATGGACCGGCCATATTGCCTATAAAAGGGCAATATGGTTGATCATTTTATTTGTTCATTCATGCTTGTTTTTCTTACTTCTCTCAAAACTCATCTTCTTTCTAAAAACTCTCTAATACTAATATATACTAAGTATTACTAGTGTAGTAATATAGTCATAATATTAGTAGTATAATATCTATCTTATTATCTAGTTAATAATAAGAGTAGATTATTTGGGTTAATCTTGGTGCAACTTAGAGGAGATCTTCTACTTTGGAGATTGTTTGTGTTCATCCATATTTATAGCTCAAGAACAACAAGAATGAGTTCTTGTTGTGCCCTTATATTTTCCATATCAATGTGAGGAAATTTCTTCTTTTATATAAATGTCTTTATATTTGCATGCATGTTACATAGATCATTAAATACTAAATTAACAAGTAATTTAGCAACTAATTAGAGGAGTCTAATTAAGGTCTATGGACTTTCACAATCATCACTGTTCCCGAATCCATCCTTGGAGCCACAGTTCATGATATGTGGGATGATGAATCCGGATGGAAGTGGGACGATTTCTCTGCATATTTACCGCGGGAGGAGCTTTTAAAAATTGCTGCATTTTCGTTATCAAATGAGCCCGACTTAGAAGATGAACTATTCTGGAATAGCTCCTCAAATGGAAAATTCACAATCAAATCAACAATGGCAATTATAAAGGCTGATGAGTTTCATATTGAACAAGATTCTACGGATTGGAATTTAATCTGGAAATTACCGGTGCAACAACGCATCCGAATGTTTATATGGTTAAGTGCCCACAACCGTCTTATGACCAACTACAACCGAGTTAAGAGGGGAATTTCGGACGATCCAAAATGCCCTCGCTTTCTGGAAGAAGATGAAACAGTAGACCATCTCCTTCGTCATTGCCCATATTCGTCTGAAATATGGGGAGTTCTTTAGTGACTGTTCCGCAAATCCTTCGTTTTTCACCATATCTCTCTCGGAATGGATAACTGAAAACGCAAGCAATAAATCGCCCCATATGCTATCAGATTGGGCAATGAAGTTTGCCATTATTTGTTGGTGGCTATGGCGTTGGAGAAATAATTTGGTATTTGGACGCTCAGATGATATTCCTATCGATCCGATTGCTTTCCTCCATTCACAGTTTAAATCAACTAAAGCGGCGCTGGACCCTTTTGAATTATTCATACCAGAACCGGGATCATCACGGGAAGAGCATTTTATCCGATGGTCGCCCCCTTCTCATGGTTGGGTTCTACTTAATACCGATGGAGCATCCAAAGGAAATCCAGGGCCGTCAGGAAGTCGCGGAATCCTTAGGGACAGCACAGGTAATTATCTAGGTGCATATTCTTTCTCATGTGGTATTTGCAATTCGATGAGAGCCGAGATGAATGCATTACTGGCTGGATTGGAATTCGCTCGGTCAATCGGAATTCGCAAGCTTCGGGTACATATGGATAACTCGGTGTGTGTTAAGTTTATACAAGAGGATCAACTAATAAGCAACGGCCTAAGGCCTATCGTCCGAAGATGCAAAAAACTCGTCGAGTCAAGAGAATGGACAGTTAAGTTAGACCATGTGTATCGGGAAGCAAACCGCGCTGCAGACTGGTTAGCCAACAAAGGGGTTTCTATGCCTACCACTGTAACGGTTCTTAGTAACCCTCCGGAAGATCTTCGTCCTATACTCCGTGAAGACATATTAGGAGTAGCTCTTCCCCGTTTTATTAACAACTAGCTAGTATTTCTTCTTTGGGCTTAGCCCCTCATATGTACCAAAAAAAAAAACTATTATTACTAATATTATTATTATTGTTATTATAATGAATGTTATGACTATCAAAATCAATCATATTAATATTAATACTACTATTATTATTATTTAATAATATTATTATTAAGATTAATGATAACAACTAATAATATTTATCATTATCATACCATTATGATTATGATTATAATAATAATAATAATAATAATTATTATTATTATTATTATTATTATTATTATTATAATTATTGTTGTTGTTGTTATTATATTTACTATTATTATTTTTTCAACTCAGTTTAGCTCCAATAAGCTTATTTCAGTTCAGTTCACTTCAGCTCCATTCTGTTCAGTTCAGTTTAGTTCGGCTCTATTAAGTTAAGTTCAGTTCAGTTCAGTTCAGTTGTAAAAAGTCAGAAAGCACATGGCCTAAGTCTTTCATATCATTGTTACGGCTTCTTAATTTTGTGCTTAATACTCGTATTACAAATCCGAAAACCCTCACAAAAACAACTCATTTTCCTTTGTTCGTTCACTGTTTTACTGCTGTTAATATCAGCTTTGTTGTTCATCTTTTCTTGAATTTAAATCACCCAAAATTAGTCATATATCATTTTAAACATGCTGCGTGTTTCTTGCCCTTGTGGCAAATTTATAGGAGTAACTCTAGCTTAAGATTTTGATTATTCAGTATGAACATCATATTTTGCATCGAAGGCAAGTCAGTAAAAATCATGTTAAACGCAACATATATTTTTCTCAAGTTGTGTATCTTATCATTAATCATTGTCGAGTTTATAGTAAGATAGATACATCATATACTTATGCTCTCCAAGTGTCGATTATCACCAGGTGCTGGTAGAGCAATCAGTCGCAACAAAAGAGAGTGTTGATCTCCTAACATCGATGATCACTCGCTGATTAATTTGTTGGTAAGTTCCAATTACGTTAAGATCGTCCGCCGGAGCTCGCTTTGCAGTCATACAATACATACCAGGGTGAGGGACTCCTGGATATGGGAATGCTGGAATCATTTCCGTAGGCTGTACGACTAAATCCGCATTATTCTGAAAATGGAAGGTAATGGCCGGAAAATATACGTTGGCTGAATCTGAAAGCGGCTCCCAACAAGCCTCTAGATTGTATAAATTTTGGTTTTCATATACCCTTAAATTATGGTTATGGAGTTGAACATAATTTGCGATTGCATCTTTTAGAATATCAAACGCACCTGAGACAATGTAGCTCAAGGATGCCCCAGTATCGAACATAGTTCCCCCAGAATTGTCACGTCTTCGTGCAAACAAATTTGATGGTATATTGAGTCGTGTCCCATCGACACTAATACCTTTTAGGCTCACGTAGTAGTACTGACTGTCTAAGACCGGGAGTAATGGAGTGACGGACATAATAGTGGGTCTATTCATATAATTTCCGAACCTAAGGAACATTTGGTTGTAACTACCGTAGTAGTCATTATGGTCTTGGAGACAATAGGTAAAAAGGTCTCCATCTCCGTTGCGTAGTTGTGAAATCAGTGAATTATGGCCTCTACTCATCCCTAACACTCCTGTGATGATATTGTTATGATAATTCGCTGCAACCGCCAAAAGAAAAGTTATAGCGTCCATTTTATAATGGTAAACAAAAGACATGGTAAAAGAAGAGTGACATATTCTATGAGAAAGCAGATGTCAACTACCTTAGTTGGTAAAGTCATTAAATGAGGTTCTCATGACCTAGGTTCGAATCTGGTTAGTATCAAAAATGTCCTATGGCTCCGTTTATACAAAATAAAATGTATTCGTGACAGACGTACCTGCAATGAAGTTATATGTATCCCTGGCACAAACAAAATCAAAGTCTTCAAAGGATTTATCACTCAAACCAGGAGACGTAAAAGTGAACGTTTCCTTGGCCCAAATCCCCTTCATCCTCGTTCTATCACCGTATGAAATGTCAGCTTCACAACGGTCTCCCTTCCAACTGCCGGCGGGACAATCATAACGCGTTAAAGGATGATAAGTTTGAGATCTACTTTTTGGGAAAAAAGGGACTTGTTGTTCAAAACAACGTCTACAACCTTCACATTGCGTCCAAATGACATCGCTTCCAGTGTCGAGAGCAAGAAAATTATCGTGGTACGGGTGACCAGCATCTTGAAATTGCCCAATTGAAACATGTACATAGTAGGTGAACAATTGAAGTTGTATTTGAGAAGCCGTAACGTCTTGTTCATGGAATTCGGACACGTTTCGATTAAGTGAAGTTTTTGTAGTAAGGTAATGCATTCTAGAGTCGGACATGGTTATCAATCGATTGAGTCTATCTAAATTACTGAGCTCAGGTTGGTACATTGGTGAATTTGGATTATCAATATGAATCATTTGAAGATGTAAGCCTTCACTTTTTATGTCTGCTTTTGTATACAACATTTGAGCAAGAGTGCATAAGAGAATAACAACTTGTAAAGCTGACAATGTTGGGTTAATTGCCTTACTCATTGTTTTAATAACTCTTATTGATGATTCTATGTGATATTGTACCAAGAAAAAATATATGATTGTATATTATATACAGTTTTATTAGGAGTTATTACGCAATTATGATACATAATTCATACTAATTAGATGCAATAAATTGTGTTAATTAGTGGCTCTTAGTATGTCATAGGTTATTCATGTCTCATTGTATAAATACCCTCTTCTATGATGGAATTGCTTTGATTAATAGAACATAACCACAATATATGGGCTTCAACCATAACCTTAAGGTTTTGGTTGAGATGGTTCATCTATCATGGTATCAGAGCCAGTGTGACCGAATGTCACGAGTTCAAACCCCGGCAGCCCCCAATGTCTCACAAACCAATGAGACATGAATAACCTATGGCATACCAAGAGCCACTAATTAACACAATTTAGTTGGAATTATGTACCATAATTTCCTAATAACTCCTAATAAAACTGTATATAGTAATATCTTAAATACTGTACATGATATAATCTCTTAAATACACCGTTCATTAAATGTTTTAGATAAGACTTCTTAGTATAGAATTTGTCCTAAAAAGGTAAGCCTTTTATTTTATATCAGTATATCACTAGTGATTTTCTACCTTAAAAGACTATCGGCAAGTAAGTAAGTAACCCTCCTTCCCCCTCGTAAGGCCTAGCCGAAAGTTTCTGGGAGAGACATGGTGTTACATAAGCATTTAGTTGAGATAGTTTCTTGATGTTAATCATAAAAATAAGTTTCACACTTCAAAATGGATAGCTTAAATCTGACAATTTTGTAGTAACAAACTAACAATCATGCACCCCTAATTAAGAAGAGCATCACTAACAAATTATATATGTATTATTCAAACATCTCCTTTTATAACGTACTACTACATCTCATTCAACATATCGCCTTTATTTTATGAAAAATATTTTAATAAAATGAAAAGAATTTGTTGAACGAGAGGGAGTAGATAACTCTCAATCTTGTACATTTTGTTACTTGGATATATAATGGGCTTTATTAGCATAATCAAGCCCATATAAAACCCATAACATAACAACTGAAGAAACAACCACAGGCACAGGACCAAACAACCACAACAACAAAGTGAGACTAATACACAGCATTCTACTTCCTACAACTCCCATTATGAACCCTCTTTCGAGCACAATTCTCGTATAAGTCCGACCTATTAACTCACCCGTCGCGTTGATTAAGTAAGTAGAGTCCACCAAGTATCCAATTGCTATTGAGCTACACAAGAAGCTAGTGAGTAGGAAAATCAAGACCGACCCGAATTTAAGGACGATGATGCGACCGGATTGTGATCCGAAAAACAGGGTCTCGGCCATAAGGTTGCTTCCCTTGTATGCATTGTTGGCTAAGGCTGCTAATGCCATTGTTATAAGCATTGTTATTGTTGCTGTTAATATGGCTTCCATTAGAGCGTTCCTTAGGCTTTGTACTGCTAACATCTCCTTTTTATCATCACCCTGTTTAATCAATTGGATTATGAAAAATAAAATCAATCAATTTCTTGTAGGACGGTCTCATGTTAACATGAATCGAGACCATTAGTTCACTAATTTAAAAGCTAACTATCCTTTCTATTCAAATACAGTATGAATTAGTTTTACGATAATATTACAGTGACAAAATCCAATTTTATTCATGAATTCTTTTTTCAAATCCGATTTTAAACTTTAGCGTCATGGACTCATGGTCATAACAATGGGTGAAAATTTACCATTTACAACCTCGAATGTACTATCATAAGATTATCTTGCCTAATTGGAAAACACAAATTCTCTTTAAAACGACACTATTTGTCTTAAGCCTTAGACGTGGCAACTAGTTAGAATAAAACAAAAGCAGAATGTATTAAAAGTAGCAACAAATTTGCCATATATGCACATGTGGGATGATACCTGACCCGTCTTACGATAAAAAAAATATAAGACATGCAAGTTCACTCTTCTAATTTCATTTTTGACACTCGATGCAAATTCATAGGTAAGAACTAAGAAGTAAGAAGCGACTTTCTCTATTCCGTTTGATTGTATACGTTCTTTGAAATTTTCCTCACATATTTTGAAAAGCGTATATATAATCAATGAAATGGTTAAAAAAAAGGGAAGAATATAATAACCTGTTTGATACCTTGAAGCCATTGTCTCCTCTTAAGAGTGTTGATTCCAAAAATGATAATTGAAGGGTTGTTCTTAAAGTTGTGCCATAAAAATACATGGTATCCTACTGTAAGAAATAGACTCAAAGGTACCAAAATTGTATCCAAATAATTCACTGCTCCCATTTTTTTTTTAACAAGAATTGATTAGTGGGTTACTATCTAGGTGTTCATTTCTTATACTATTATAACAAATAAATTAATTAATTATTAAGTGGAGTCCTAGTCAGGATATATAACAACTTTGTATATTCTTTTATTTCAATGGAAACCAGAACAAATGCACAAAAATATAAGTAATATTCTTATTTCAGACGGAAATGATAAGACGGGATTATGTTGCCATTTTTTGATAAAATGTAACCGCAGCTTATATCAACTTGTTTTCAATAGTGGTTATATTTAAGTGTAAAGTGGTTACAAAATCTCATCTTATTGCTTCATACCAAAATAATTCGTCTGAAACAAGACCTAACAATAAATAGTAATGTTGGGGTGATAGCACGATGCAGGTACATTATAAAAATATCGTATCTAAATGACACATGATAAAATTCACGTGTAGAATTAATTTACCTTAGAAAAACGTAGTTCAAACTCTATAAATAAAATTAATAATTTGAGCATTGTGATTAGTCTATGTTTTTTACAAGTTTTTTATATTGTTTTTATAACTTTTAAGCATTCTACAGAAATGCAATACGCTGACTAAATGACCATTATGATTTACGAAATGGTGGGTGGTATCACTATTGTGTATGCCTTGCATATCACCAACTTTTGGCATTATAGCCTATGGGTTGCTTTTGCCTTTGCAAACGAAGATTGTCTCTTCAGGATTTTGATAGTTGGCCTTTGAGTAGTGCTGGGAATGGGCCGTGTTTTGGGCCGGCCCGCCGTGCCTAGCCGGGAAGTTGATCCCGCCCATGCATGATTTTGTGTGCCTTCGGGTCGTGTCGTGCTTGGCTCGAAAACGTAAAACTTGTTGCGGCCCACACCTGGCCCGACCAAAACTCGTGTTGTACCGTACCTAGGCTTCAGGCCGATTCGTGCTTGGCCCGGTTGGCCAGTTTTTGCGTGCTTTATTTTTTCGCCTTTAGGTATTAATAAATGATTATAAAAATAAAATTTGAAGATTGTAAATAAACCGCAAACCCTTCGCCGTTTTCTTGAATACCCAATCAACAAAAGACACGTAAGTAGCTAATAATTGATACTCCCTCCTAGTCACTCATTTCTTTCCCTTTCCCTTTTACACAAAAATTAAGGAAATAAATTTGGACCACACAAAACACATTACCCCACATACAAATGAATTTAGACCACACAAAACACACAACCCCACATCTAAAAAGGGAAAGAGGGAAGAAAATCCGACTAACCCAATAAGGAAAGAGG
>JAIUZE010029623.1:0-12036 GCA_022085475.1 Heliosperma pusillum | reverse complement strand
TTGGTTGCTCGGTTGTTGGTTCTGGAATCTCCGACAGATCGAAGGTTTCATTACTTGTCCTATTCTCGAGAAATTCTTTCTCTAAGAACGTCGCACTAGCCGCAACAAAAACTCGATGTTCGGTAGGTGAGTAAAAGTAATGACCAAACATCCCTTTTGGATAACCAATAAAGTATGTCTTGACCGATCGTGGGCCGAGCTTATCGTCAGGTCTCCACTTGACATAAGCCTCGCAGCCCCAAACCCGAATAAAGGACAAGTTAGGGACCGTTCCCTTCTATAGTTTATATGGAGTCTTGTCTACAGGTTTAGACGGACTTCGGTTAAGTATTAGAGCAGCTAACAATAGAGCATATCCCCATAATGAGTCAGGTACAACCGTGTGACTCATCATGGATCGAACCATATCAAGCAATGTTCGATTCCTCCGTTCGGACACACCATTCAATTGTGGTGTTCCAGGTGGAGTTAACTGTAGTACTACACCACAGTCTTTAAGGTGTTGATAAAACTCATTCGAAAGATATTCGCCACCACGATCTGAACGTAGTGCTTCAATCTTTCTATCCAGCTGGTTTTTAACCTTATTCTGGAATCCTTGAACTTTCAAAGGACTCACTTTATGCTCATAAAGTAGACATAACCTATATCTACCAAATCGTCCGTGAATGAAAGTGATATAAATACCTATAGTATCTTACGTTGATCGACATAGGTCCACACACATCAGTATGTATGAGTCCTAATAGGTCAGCAGCGCGCATTCCAACACCTTTGAAGGAAATTCGAGTCATTTTGCCTATGAGACATGATTCACACGTGCCAAAAGATTCATAGTCAAATGGAGAGATAGTCCCATTATCAATGAGCTTTTTCACGCGTTTTTCATTTATGTGTCCCATACGGCAATGACATAGATAGGTTTGATCTTTGTCACCAACCGTTGCTTTCTTATTACTCACATGCATTATATCTGTGGTTTGATCTAAAACATATATTCCATTCATGGAAACAGCTTTACCATAAATCATATCGTTTAAAGAGAAAATACAGCTATTATCCTTTATTACAAACGAAAATCCGTCCTTATCAAGTACGGAAACTGAAATAATGTTCTTAGATAAACTGGGTACATAGTAAGAGTTATTCAGAAATAACTCAAATCCACTTGGGAGTTGGATTACATATGTTCCCACTGAAACGGCAGCTACTCTTGCTCCATTCCCCACTCGCAGGTCCACATCACCCCTTGCGAGAGTTGTGATGTTTCTTAGGCCCTGCAAATGATTGCACAGATGAGAACCACATCAGTATCTAGTACCCAAGTTCCGAAACTTGCATGGTTAATCTCAATCATATGAATAAAAGATCAAGACATACCAACAGGAGAGACGCGGCCTGCTTTTATGTCCTCACGGTACACGAGGCAGTTCCTCCTCCAATGCCCAAGCTTGTGGCAATGGTGGCACTCCACGTTACCTTCATCGCTCTATGTCTTGCCTTGTGAGCTACCGCTAGTCTCACCAGGCCCACTCATGCCTTGCCCTTGCTTTTTGAACTTCGGCTTCCCTACAGCTAGGTTGGCCTGGGCCTTGCCCTTACCTCTACCCTTGTTGCCAATTATGAGAACGTCCTGCTTCAAGCTCCCACTCAATTTCAGATCACTCTCGGTCTGTACGAGAAGTGAGTGGAGCTGATGAAGACTTTTCTTCATATCATTCATATAGTAATTTGCCCTGAAAAGGGCAAAACCATCATGAAGTGAATGAAGCACTCGATCAATAATTATCTTCTCATCGATTTTGCAACCAAGAGCCTCCAGCTTCTCGACATTCTCGATCATAGCAAGAATGTGTGGGCTAACCGCTTGGCCCTTCTGGAGTTTCGCCTCAAAGAAGCGACAGGTATTCTCATACTAACGATCCTCGGAGCTTTCGAGAACTCCTTAGAGAGCGTGGTGAAAATCTTGTTTGCACCTTGGGTAATGAATCGTCTTTGCAAATTGGATTCCATTGAAAAGATGAGTACGTTCTTTATCGCACCCGCCTCCATTACGAAATCACTTTAAGCAAGTGATTCATTGACTCCTGCATTGGGGCCTGGGTTAGTCGGTAGTGGCTCAGTCAAGTACTTGAGCTTACCGTCAGCAATGGCAGCATTCCGTAATGCCGCCTCCCAGTCCGCAAAGTTGGACCCGTTATTCTTCAGTCGCGTGGACTGATTCATAGTGTCCATAAACATCTTAAGCCAGGACTCACGTCCGAGCGTGGCACTTGGCATTGGGTCATCAGTATGGCCAGCCATTTGTTATTAGCAGTTTATATCTGAATATTTGACTGTGGAAAAAGAAAATAAATATGATAAGTTTCATCGTTTTAAATTTGAGTCTAATGAAAAAACTGATTAATTCGATGACTCGAGCATTTATACAATTGACCTCCCTCAAGAATTATATAAATGATCCCAAGACTCAATTTCTGTAAATTGATAAGCCAACCTCTTTGCTAATTCTACTTTTAGAATTCCTGGTCGATAAATTTCTGTAAATTCTATCTATAGTCCATCATAATCACGAGATATTACTCGTACTATAATGTTGAGATAAAATAGGTCAACACTCACTACTTACCCAACGTAGAAGGGGTCATATTATGACTTCCGACGAAGAAGGGGTTCATAGTAGATTTCCCTATAAAGACTAATCTCAATTTTCATTTTAGAAGAAGATCCCATCATCTTAAATTTAATTCATTTTAAGTGAACAAATTTCTAGCATTTCGTGAATGATTTAAACTAAGGTGATGGCCCTATGAACGAGTGACATCTGTATGTCTATGATGAAAATTCAAACTATATGAATCATTTTTCATGCATTTTAGGTGGTTTGGTTTAGGCGGAATATGATGCAATAATTTAACATGTGAATGAAAAGCAAAAGAATGAGAAATACGTAAACTATTACAACGGCCTATCTACCAAAATGAACAGAAAATACAAGTTTGGAATCCATCCTAATGGACCCGAGAAGCTTGACTTGATTTTCCATCTTGGTCCATGAAGCGGGAGTGAGCATCCGATCTCCGTCTTTAGTCTTCTTAAATTACATTTTCAAAATTACAAAATAAACCTATTTACATTCAAATTCCAAAAACATAATTAAAATAAATAAAAGGAGATTCGAGATCTCATAAATACATCCAAACCATGTTTCCATCATTACGAAAACATGATTAACTAAGGCCACACTAGGTATTACATTTTTCAACCAATTGCAAAAATACGTAACGAAAACCATTCATTCATTCGACAAAAATAAAATGCATCAACTATATAAATTAATTCTACAAGACATAATTCATTAATTATGTTGATTAATTATCCAAACCACCATTATATACGATCAAAATTATGAGACAATTCCTTAATTGCCCACAACAATTTTAATCTTTCATAATCCATTTTATTTTAAACCTTTTTAAAATAATCGGGTATCATTATTGTGAACCTTTTCACAATAACAAACAAACATTATCTTTATAATGCCCAAAAAAAAAAACAAACAATTTTTTTTTTTTCTTCTGATCACTGTTCACGCGAACAGTACTAGTCCCAAAAAAAAAAAAAAATTTCTCTTCTTTCCTTTCTCTCGGTTTATAACAAAAACCGAAAATCCAACACAAAAAAAAAAATTGTGAACAGTAACACGGGCAGCAAAAAAAAATTTAATCAAATTAAACCGTTTTAATTCGATCAAGCTTATATTAACTAGATCGGTACAAAACAAACAATGCCTAATCGTTATTAAACATTGATACAAATAGATGATTCAAATTAACCTTTTAATATGAACATCTAAAACAATTTATACCGAAAATATATAGCACAAAAATTGATGTTCATTAACATTCAATACAATTCCATTTACATTCTAATTTAATCCTTATTAAATTAAAATATCAACAAATTCATATATTATCATCTTTAACAGATTTAAACAATAATATGAATGAATCTATAATGGAACCCTAAAAAAAAAAAATTCATCACGGCACAAAAACCGTGAGTTTTACTTTAAAAAAAAATTTCCGGATCTATTTTTTTTTTTCTCTCAATAATCATACAATTAAATATTTATGAAAATCACATAAAATAATTTCATAGCCCTAAGGCTCTGATACCACTTGTGGGAAAATATCCGTGTACATCCCTTTAATCTTACAGGATTATAATGAAATTACGATTTATATGATTAACGGGTCATAAACGAAATTGCATAATAAACAAAGGGATTAGGAATAACCTACGGTCCTAGCAATTGGCGTAAAGAACAGAGATATCAAGGTAGATATCCTCCTAATCGTTGCACCCAAGACTGTATGAGAAATACCCTTCTCCTTTGCTAGAAAGAGAACCTAAAGTTACTGTTAACTATTATTTTGTGTTGTGTGTGTGATGGAGGCACCAGTGAGAATAGAATTAGGTTTAGAATTTTTTTTCTCATCCCCTTGATCTCACGACACCTATGGGTTTTATATGAGGAGATTTGTCTCCTCAAAACAACTACCCATGGACCGAAAATACCAGATTTAATCTGGACTGTTTCCCGGTTAAATTCGCTTTAATATATAATGTGTATTATTAATGTATCGTATAATATATACGTTAATTATAATTATCCGTATAATTATAATTTGCTATATAACATTTTATATTCAATTACGAATTAACCTTTTAATTCGCATAAGCTTACATTATATATAAGCTAATTAAATATAACAGTTTATATTTAATTACGAATTACTTTTAATTCGTCTCAGCTCATATTATTTAATCGTTATTAAATAATCGTCTCATCATCTCAAATAATCACATCTCTCAAACACATCCTATAGGTGTGACTTTTAGGGACCAGTTGATCACCGCCATATGTATGACAATAACGTCAAACTTATCTGGCAAACCAACCGTTATTGATAAACGTTAATCAACTGATTATTATACAAAGTGAACCTACAGAGATTTATTTATGTTATTGCACTAACTGTGGAGGACACTGGCTCCAACATACTGTCCCTATGTTGAGTCGTGACGTTGTTAAGGCATTGGTTAGTACAGTCAGTTATACTGTGTATTTTTTTGTTTGCTAGGTGAATAGATGACGATAGTATCAGTTATATACTATCGGAATAAACCTACGCTACCCTTTGGGGATTTGTTTATGTTAGTCTATGTTTGGGATTGGTTAGAGGCAGTTCGTTATACGCTCGTGTCCCCGTTTGTCGTTCGATGTACAGTTAATGAATCGAGGGTCTGGCCAGTTCTCAGACATATAGGTAGTGGTTATACGCTATACATAGTACCGTGGATGCAGTTCGTTATACGGTCCACAGTGGATGCAGTTCGTTATACGGTCCACACCGATGGAAGCAGTTCGTTATACGCTCCAACAGCTAAAGGCAGTTCTTTATACGCTCTAAGGGTTAGAGGCAGTTCGTTAACCGCTATAACGGCGTTCATTCTATTCGCTATGCTTTGTTTATTGAGTTGGTGACTTTGTTGCTATGGATTATGTGTCAGTTTTGGTCGAGTTAGTGTTCATGGTCTAGGGGTTTTTTTAGTTTCATTCATTTGGTATTGATGATGTCATAGTATGTTTGGCTGCACGTCATATAGTGTAGTTTGCTTCACATATCATTTATGATTGATATTGGTTGTTATAGATTGTTATTAATTCAGCCTGTTGTAAACATGACTGGGAGAGCACCTAGTTACTCCCGACTGATTTTCGACCCCCATTCTCAGGTCGAATTGGGTGGTGCTTGTCTTGATGTTGTGCTAGAGAGACTTGTTGTGACAACCCTCGCGAATGCGGAAATAAAACATACAAGCATGTGATTTAATTAGCGGAAATACGGTGTTTTTAAAACTTTTTACATGCATAAAGAAAAGTACGAGGAGTGTCAAATATTACAAACCAAAGTATGAAATATACTACACAAGAGACGTAGTCTCTCAAAATCTTATCAATGTCAAGGTGATTAGCAACCTAGATAATTAACGTCTAGAGGTGAATCTTCCAGGGACAACGCCCGCTAGCTCACACCCGAACCCATAATACCCCAAGCAAAAAGCCATCCAATCAAGCAACCTGTTCATCCATGAAAAACATGAACGCCACAGTCAGTGAGGAGTAACTCCAGGTTCTCCCAGCCATATCACATTAACCGTACATAAAAGGAAATACAAAAGTAGAAGCATGCATATATGAATATACATGTGAAATACGATAAGGATAAATAGGCAATTCAATATATAAGGATAAGAGCATATGAAATACAAATCCGAATCCATCATATTATACAAAGACTCGGGGAAGACGCTCTTAGGCAACCGAATACACTCACTAGGGCTTGCATCTCACCGTTAGCGGTATAAGTTTGATAAGATTGAGACTCGACAAACAAACCATGCCAAGTCATGCGATGATCACAAATAATCCATCATATTATCATCCATTCAAACATACAATACGTTAACGACATCTCTCACGGTAAATGACACACACTAGCACCGTGTACATGGCAAGAATGATTAAAATCGCATCCACGGGATGACATTTCCCTGAACGCATACACGATGACATTTCGTATATGTAGACTAATTTCCTCCTGGTAGGACGACGATATAAATACCCGGTCCTAGTCTAAACCTGGCCAGACTCTTAAAATAACCATTTTCCGATTCGATAAGCGATGCCATTTCGCATCCAAGACTCGGTCAATCATAGAAGCCGAATACCCTAAATTCGGTCGATCATTCACAAACGAGGCGAAAAAGAGCACAAGCATCAAAACAAGCGGTACGGTACATGCAGTTGACACCACCTCGCAAGTATACAACATTTGACGGCCGAGTCGATCAACGCAAAGCGTTCGCCACTCAACAACGTCGTCATATGCCCACTAACACATGCAATTAAGCAGTAAGGATACATTCCCCGTTCCGACATTCCAGCCTTACGAACGTGGAGGTAGCCAAGGGAATGAAAGTACAAAGCACATAGAAAATTAGTGCTCAAACCGTAACATGTGTAAAAACCGACTCAAGTGGGACATACCAAAAACCGTCACACAAAACATGAGAATTGGGAATTATATAAATTTAACTATGATAAAAATGAATCAATACTTGATACATAAGCATTAGAACAAGTTTAGGAAGCATAATAAATAAGAAACATAGATCCCCTCTCCAAAACAACGTTGTTTGGAAACAAACTAAAACAAGGGTCCACTTCAAACAGTCATAACTAGAGTTCTAGACATGAAAATGCATAAATTCTAAATGGAGGTGATAGCTTATCCTCTTAAGGTTCCAACGGTGGGTCACAAGCCCAAAACAAGCAAGTAACGAACGAGATATGATCATTTTACGAAAAGAGGTCAGTGTAGGAAAACAGCAGTCGACTTTGGGAAAACTTTCACGCTGCCAGCGCCAGGCAACGCTGCCAGTGTCCTACGACGCTGTCGGCGTCCAGGGAACGCTGCCAGCGTCCTGGTCTGGCAGGCACGGATCATACGAATTTCACAATTTTCACTAAGGCATAACATAAATATCATCTAACATCACAAATCATCAATTCTCATATCAATTATCAACTAACAACAACCATCATCAACAACACAATTCCTAAGTTTACAAATCATATTCTAAATACGATTTCTAACATGGAAAACACATAAAACACGTAAATGATATCGAGTAACCCTTCACTGTTTCCTTTATGCGTCTTTAAACGATTTCTAAACCTTCCTCCACTAGATAGTAATCTTTGTCGGGGTCTAGAAAGTCTCCACCTTCAATTAGATAATAAAAGATGAATATAATTCACCTTTGAGAAAGACGGATAAATTGAAAAGCGAGAAAGACGGTAATTTTATTACCAAAACGGATTGAGGAAGATGAGAGGGAACGAATAAGACGGACCTTAGTGAATTTGAGCGAGAAATGAATGAGTAGTGACGATTCTAAGATGGATCAAATATGGAGGCTAGGGATTTGGGGTTTCTTGGTGAGGAAGAAGAAGAAGATTGAATGAGGGAGTTAGGGTTGTGAGGGAGTATATGAAGGAGTAAGTGGAAAACATAAGAAAAAAGCCCAAAAACGTCTTAAGACGTAACTTACTTGGAATCTCGCGTAAAGTCCAAATACGAACTCGGAAATTCTAAATTAGACACGGGAAATTTAATTCTAAACTAAAACCAAATTTCGCTGAAAAGTATCCGTATAATATTTTTAAATTACAAATAGGGTACATTTGCGGGTGTTACACTTGTGGCAAGAAGAATAATTTATTTAGGAATTTATTTAAGTTAAGAATTATTAATAATGCATTAGTTGAGTTTTGAATTTTAGTATCGATCCGGATCAGTCAAGTGTTTCCGCCATCTTGACCCTATTCATCTTTGTACTCTGATGGATTATTTATTATTAAAGTATTTCTTTTATTTATTAATCCAGGTTGTTACAGTTGGTATCAGTGCAAACACACTCCCAACTCTCGCTTAATAAATGACTAAAATAAATTGCTTTGTTGATTTGAGTGAGAGTAAATGGGGTAGAAACTAATAAGGACCTTTTTGTGTACTATGATGTTTGATTTATTCTTTGTTCCATATGTAATTGTATGATTAAGAAATGTGTAGAGTGTGTGTTAATATGTTATTGTTGAATTTCCTTAGTAGCTTAATCTTAAGTTAAACTTGTAACTAATTTTAACATTCTCGCTTGTTTTCATGTTTAGTCTTATTTGCATATTTGTTTCGCTTGTTCTATAGTAGTATGAGATAAGACTAGTATATAGTCCATTTATTAAGAGTTATATTATAGAGTTAGTTCATTTGAGCCACTCATTTGAGGATCCGAAGTTAACTTGTAAATGTTCGAGGTACTGTTTTAGAAGTGCTTATCATGATTGTGACTCTTAAGGAAAATTTGAGGTTTATCTTATCCCCTATTTGATGGTTTAACTTAGGAGTTTATAATGGTTAATGATGTGAAGGATATAAGTTATTATTGTTGTTCAAGGTGCATAGTATGATTGTATCGAATTGTAGAATGGAACTTAAAGTTTGGGTACTGTCTTATCTTGTTGTGGATTTAAAATCTTTGAGGACAAAGAGTCGTGTGATTTATATTGAACTCGTTTGAGGTTTGAGTTGGTAAGGAAAATCTTGGAGTTTGTTTATGGTGTTTATTAAAGGTAATCCTTTTTTTTTGGGAGTCCTATTCCCTTCAACTTGTTCGATGGAGGTAGGTTGGTGATGACAGAGTATTATGGAATGTCTACAATTAATTTTGAGGATCTAGTTAGTGAGTTTATAAGCATTTTATGTGCAAGTCAACCATTTCGTATTCATTTTGGATTTCATTGAATATTTTATTTGAGGTATTGTTTTGAGCAGTTTATATCAAGATTGTAGGAACATGTTTAATCTTATGGTAGTAGTTAATGATTTTATGAATATTGTTGTGCAACTTCATAGTTAAAGCTTAAGTGATTTACCTAGAGGAGATACAAGGTTTTGAGTAACTAAGCGATGCAATAGAATTATAGTACTTTTCTCATATGAAGTTGTGCAGTTAAGGAGTGACTTTATGTCTTTGCAACTCTCCAATTTTCTAATCTCATTTCCTTATGTAACTTATATGTTGTGTTTTATTTATGAGTTCATTTGAATTCATTGAATTAGAATTTGACTGAATTGCATGCGTATGGTCGCTGCAAAGTTATATATTAGAGCTAGCCTTTTGGGAATGATTATTTGGAATACTCGGAAGTGTGAGAGATAAGCCAATGCTTCTCTAGTTAAGTGCTTAGCTGTGTATGTTATATGGACTAAAGATTCGAGTAGTTAAAAGAAGTAAGTGTACTCTCGGTTGGTTAGGTCGTAATTCAAAAGGCTTAGGAAATTGAGTTTTAAGGTCATTAATGTATTGGAGAAGCATGATGATTAAACGAGTGAATTATTAATGGTATAGCTACATAATGATTTGAGGAAAAACATCAAGATGCAAGGGTGAAATTTTTTCTTCGAATCAATGGACTTAGATCCATTAAAATTAGAATGCGGGATAAATTTATTATTTGGAATTTCCGCGTATTAGTTGTCAAGACTAATGGTATAATGAAAATTATCTTGAAGTATTTAAAAGTAATTCGAGGATTTCATTGCTATACTCGTTTGGAATATTATTTGAGGAATCAAAGGCTTCTTAGGCCCTGTTCTTTTCGGCTGAAATGAGCTTAACTGAGTTAATTGGAGGTGAGCTTAATTGAACTAAATTGAATGGAACAGAGTTGAATTGAATGGGGTTGAACTAAGACTTAATTTTGTGAAGAGATGAGTTGAATAGTATTGGCTAAAGCTAAACTAAACTGTGTTGAATAGAGTCGAGCTTAAATAAAACGAGCTTAAATGAAGCCGAAAAAAGAATAGGGCCTTACTAAAGGATTTGATGACCTTGGCTTTAGGAAATTCCTAGGTAGTGATGAGCAAAGTGTTTTAACGGTTCATTAGCGCTCTTATTTATAATGTGATGTAATAGGGAATGGTATCGATTTTATGAGGACGTTGGTTGTACAATGTTTTTCCTGGAAGTTTTTTTAGGTATTGATAACTTGGGAGATAATAGGCTTTCGTTAATATCAGGAAAAGGGTAAAAGTGTTTGGATATGAGAAGTGTAAGATTTTAGTTTTTATAATTTAGTTTTTAATTTTTTGTAGTATCGTTTGTGCTACCCTCTTGGGTTACTCTTTGACTTGTTGTATGCTTGCGTGTTTCTATAGGATCGGTGTCCCTTAACCTATTTTCTTGAATAAAGCCTTCATATCTCTCATTCAATTGTGCATCTTCTCTTTGCTTCTTAATATTGATGTGTTTCAAGTCCTAGTAATGTCCTTCGATCTCATCTTTGTTTCGATATCCTTAAATTTTTTATTTTCACTAATCAGTGCGTCTTACCTTTTGATTTCAGCAATGAGTATTATATTTTACAAAATGATTTATGAATTGTTTCTGTAAGCGGTATTATTTGGGCAATAATGGGTAAACGATTTTGGTGATTACTGAATGTCTGTTGTAATGGTATTGAAAGTTAATAATTGAGCGTTTAACTTGTTTGATAAAAGAGTTTGTTATTTATGAGGCTTCGTGATAAGTGAATATTTGTATGGTTTTAACCCCCAATTTAGCTCGGTTTTGTATGTCATTTGTGCTTTGTTAAGCCACTTTATGAGCTAATATCGTCTTCTAGGCGAATTCCTATGTTCTAACCTGTTTTGTAGGGAAAGTGACGTTTCTACGCCCTTTTTTTATATTCCAGAGCATTTGCCTACAACCTGACGATTTGAAGAAGCAGGCTTGCCCAAGTCAAAGGCATTTCAAGAAGGTTCACTAATTCAAAAGAGAGAAGAAGCAAAGACAGTTTCGAAGTTGTCGGAAGATCAATAAAGTAGGCGGAAGAATTCATCGCTTCACATCAAACCCTATCAACAAATCCGATTGAAGAGGTCAAGGGGGATGATGGAAGTCAAGTCAAAGCGAAGGAAGATGAAACGTTAGTCAAATACTTCTAGATGCCGACTTACCAGATTGGGTAAGTGTGTACCCGATCGGGGATGTCTGCTGCTGCGAGCATGACGGCTTCTACTTCCTACTTTTGTCCTATGTGTTTAATGCCCGACCTCTTCTCCACGAAACCCTAATACTATAAATAGATGCTCTAACCCCTCTTCTCAAATCATCCATCCTACACACAACATCTCTTGTAACAACCCGAAAAGTACCCTATTTTTCTAGTAAAATTTCTTAAGTATACTTTTCAGCAAGGTTAAGTTTTTAAAATAGAATTTATTGTTTCGCGTCGTATTTTGAAATTCCGCGTTCGTATTTGGAATTTCTGAGAGATTTCATGAAAATCACGTTTTTCGTCATCTTTGACTTTTCTTGACTTTTAAGTCGTCTTTGACTTTT
>JAIUZE010029622.1:0-10515 GCA_022085475.1 Heliosperma pusillum | reverse complement strand
TATAGTTTCGTTATAATCCGTAATTTAATGACGAAATATACCGATATTTCCCACAAGTGGTATCAGAGCCAAGGGCTACGAAATTATTTTATATGTTTCCATAATTGATTAAATATAAGATTAGAATTTTTGTTTTTTGTTTTTTTTGTTTTCGGCTGAGAAAAGAGAAAAAAAAGGGTTTGTTTTTTTGGTACTGTTCACGGTACTGTTCCCGGCCAGGGAAAAAAAAAATTTGGTACTGTTCACGGCACTGTTCAGCCGTGAGAAAAAAAAAATATATTTTGCCTTGTTTTTCCATTTTGATTCATTATAATTGTTGTTTTAAAAAGTTAAGACGATAACATGATGAATTAGTAGTTGTTTTGATTTAATAAGGATTAAATTAAAATGTAAATGGAAATCGATTTGTATGTTCATCGCTATATATTTTCGGTATTCATTGATTTAGATATTCATTTTAAATTGTTAAATTGAATCATCTAGTTTGTATCGATGTTTAATATTGATTAGATGTTGATATTTGGTACCGATCTTGAATATATTAGTAACATCAATTTTTTTTTTAAAAAAAGAAAAAGTTTCGGTTTTTATTTTTTTTTTATCGAAAGTTTTTTTTATTCATTATAATGATAATGTTTTGTTTATTGTTGTGAAGAAGTTCACAATAATTTGATACCCAATTATTTTAAAGAGGTTTAAAATAATGTTGTATTAATTCATGTTAAAGAATATGAATTATAATTGGATTATGTTTGGTTGGGATTATTGTGATTAATTAAGGAATTATCACATAATGTTGATCATTTTAAAAGGTGGTTTGGATAAACTACTCTTCATAATTAAAGAATTATGTCTTGAATGATTAATTTATAGTTGATGCATATTATTTTGTTGAATGAATGGTTGAATGGTTTAATTTACGTTTTTTTGCAATCGGTTGTAAATTGTATTACCTAGTGTGGCCTTAGTTGATCATGTTTTCGTAATGATGGAAACATGATCTTTGATGTAATTTTGAGATCTCGAATCTCCATTTTATTTTTCACTAAATTATGTTTTAAATTAGAATGTAAATAGGTTTATATTTTGTAATTTATTAAATGTATTTTGAGAAGACTAAACATGGAGATCGGATTGCTCACTCCCGCTACATGGACCAAGATGGAACATCAAGACAAGCTTCTCGGGTCCAAATAGGCTGGATTCCAATGTTATATTTTGTTCATTTTGGTAGATAGGCCACACTAGGACTTTGTAATATTTTTATGTATTTTTCCGTTCTTGTTGCTTTTCATCACATGATAGTTAGTGCATCATATTCCGCCTAAACCAAACCACCTATTACTAAAATGCATGAAAATTGACTCATATAGTTTGAATGTTAGTTATCATGGACATAAAGATGTCACTCGAATTTAAGCCATCATTTTAGTTTATTCATTCTCGCATGCTAGATATTAGTTCACTTAAAATTGAATTAAAATAAAATTGATGGGATCTTCCTCTAAACCTAAACTTGAGACTAGTCTTTATAGGCCAAACTACTATGAATCCCTTCTTCGTCGGTAGGCATATAGGACCTTACTCTCCATATGACCCCTTTTACGTTGGGTAAGTAGTGTGTGTTGACCTATTTTATCTCAACATTATAGTCCGAAGAGTTTCTCGTGATTATGATGGACTAAAGATAGAATTTACAGAAATTTATCGACCAAGCATTCTAAAGGTAGAATTAGCCAAGAGGTTGGCTTATCAATTTACAGATAATTGAGTCTTGGGATCATTTATATAATTCTTGAGGGAGGTCAATTGTATAAATGCTCGAGTCTTTGCATTAAAACAAATTTTGCACTAGACTTAAATTCAAATCGATGAGAACGCTTATTATGGTTTTTCTTCTTTTTCAGAGTAGAACTCGTTTATATTGATAAAACTGCATATAACAAATGGCTGGAAATGCTGATATCCCTATGCCAAGTGCCACGCTCGTGCGCAAATCCTGGCTTAAAGCTTTTATGGACCACATGAATCAGTCCACGCGACTGAAGAATGACGGGTCCAAATTTGCGGACTGGGAGGCGGCATTACGGAATGCCGCCATTGCTGACGGTAAGCTCAAGTACTTGACTGAGCCAATACCGCCAAACCCAGGCCCCAATGCGAGACCTAACGAGACACTTGAATATAGTGACTTCGTCATGGAAGCGGGTGCGATAAAGAACGTACTCATCTTTGCAATGGAAAGCAATTTGCAAAGACGCTTCATTGCCCAAGGTGCAAACTAGATTTTCACCACGCTCACTAACGAATTCTCAAAAGCATCGAGGATCGTTACTTATGAGCATACCTGTCGCTTCTTTGAGGCGAAACTCCAGAAGGGCCAACCGGTTAGCCCACACATTCTTGATATGATTGAGAATGTCGAGAAACTGGAGGCACTTGAGTGCAAAATCAGTGAGAGCATAGTCATTGACCGTGTGCTTCATTCACTTCATGATGGTTTTGCCCTTTTCAGGGCAAATTACTATATGAATGATATGAAGAAAAGTCTTCATCAGCTACACTCACTTCTCGTACAGACCGAGAATGATATGAAAATAAGTGGGAGCATGAAGCAAGATGTTCTCATGATTTCCAACAAGGCCAAGGGTAAGGGCAAGGCTCGTGGCGACCTAGCTGTAGGAAAGCCAAAGTTTAAAAAGTCAGGAAACGGCAAGAGTGGGCATGGTGAGACCAGTGGCTCACAAGGCAAGGCAAAGAGCAAGGACAGTAACATGGAGTGCCACCATTGCCACAAGACTGGGCATTGGAGGAGGACCTGTCCCGTGTACCGTGAGGACATAAAAGCAGGCCGCGTCACTCCTGTTGGTATGTCATCTTTTATTCATATGATTGAGATTAACCATGCAAGTTTCGGAACTTGGGTACTTGATACTGGTTGTGGTTCTCATCTGTGTAATCATTTGCAGGGCCTAAGAAACATCACGCCTCTAGCAAAGGGTGATGTGGACCTGCGAGTGGGGAATGGAGCAAGAGTTGCTGCAGTCTCAGTGGGAACATATGTAATCCAACTCCCGAGTGGTTTTGAGTTATATTTATATAACTGTTGCTATGTACCCAGTTTATCTAAGAACAATATTTCTGTTTCCGTACTAGATAAAGACGGCTTTTCATTTTCAATAAAAGACAATAGCTGTATTTTCTCTTTTAATGAGATGATTTATGGCAAAGCAGTTTCCATGAATGGAATTTATATCTTAGATCAAACCACAGACATATTACATGTGAATAATAAGAAATTAAAGGTTGGTGACAAAGATCAAACTTATCTATGGCACTGCCGTATGGGAGACATAAATGAGAAACGTGTAAACAAGCTCATTGACAATGGGACTATCTCCCCATTTGATTACGAAACATTTGGCACGTGTGAATCATGTCTTATCGGTAAAATGACTCGAATTTTCTTCAAAGGTGTTGGAATGCGCGCTAGTGACCTATTAGGACTCATACATACTGATGTATGCGGACCTATGTCAATAAACGCAAGAGACGGCTATAGATATTTTATCACTTTCACGGATGATTTGAGTAAATACGGATATGTCTACTTAATGAAGCATAAAAGTGAGTCCTTTGAAAAGTTCAAGGAATTCCACAATAAGGTTGAAAACCAACTGGGAAGAAAGATTAAAGCACTTCGTTCAGATCGTGGTGGCAAATATCTTTCAAATGAGTTTGATCAACACCTTAAAGACTGTGGTGTAGTATTACAGTTACCTCCACCTGGAACAGCTCAATTAAATGGTGTGTC
This sequence comes from Heliosperma pusillum, assembly GCA_022085475.1. Lineage (NCBI taxonomy): Eukaryota > Viridiplantae > Streptophyta > Magnoliopsida > Caryophyllales > Caryophyllaceae > Heliosperma > Heliosperma pusillum. Next base: position 6,701 of record JAIUZE010029622.1, on the reverse strand, counting down.
CGAACGGAGAAATCGAACATTACTTGATATGGTTCGATCCATGATGAGTCACACGGTAGTACCTGATTCATTATGGGGTTATGCTCTTTTGTCAGCTACTCTTATACTTAACCGAAGTCCGTCTAAAGCTGTAGACAAGACTCCATACGAGTTATGGAAGGGAACGGTCCCTAACTTGTCCTTTATTCTGGTTTGGGGCTGCGAGGCTTATGTCAAGTGGAGACACGAGGATAAGCTCGGCCCGCGATCGTTCAAGACATACTTTATTGGTTATCCATAAGGAATATTTGGTCATTACTTCTATTCGCCTACCGAACAACGAGTTTTTGTTGCGGCTAGTGCGAAGTTCTTAGAGAAAGAGTTTCTCGAGAATAATTCAAGTAATAGAACCTTCGATTTGTCGGAGATTCAAGAACCAACAACCGAGCAACCAATGGAGGAAGAGGTTCCTTCAACTTCTGCTACGGTTAACATCCTTATGGAACCTAGGAGGTCGGGTAGAGTCTTCATTCCTCCAGACAGATACATTGGTATGGTCGAGGAGAATGAGAGAGATAATGTTTTACTCCTAGAGAGTAACGAACCCGCTACCTATAAAGGTGCCATGAACTATTCCGACTCTAAGCTATGGCTTGAAGCCATGCAATCCGAGATGGACTCCATGTATGAGAATGACGTATGGGATCTTGTTGATTTGCCTGATAAGGTACGGCCTCTTCAGTGCAAATGGCTTTATAAGATAAAGCATTCCGTAGAAGGACAAACAGACATCTATAAGGCACGACTAGTGGCAAAAGGTTTCACTCAAGTGCAAGGATTGCATTATGATGAAATTTTTGCACCCGTAGTTATGCTGCGTTCCATTCGGATAATCTTAGCGATTGCCGCTTTTCATGACTATGAAATTGGCAGATGGATGTGATAACCGCCTTCTTAAACGGTTATTTGGAGGAGGAATTGTACATGGTACAACCCGAAGATTTCATTAATCCTAAAAATCCTAAGAAAGTTTGCAAGCTTAAGCGTTCCATTTATGGACTTAAGCACGCTTCTCGGAGTTGGAATCATTGTTTCGACCAAGTGATAAAAGAGAATGGTTTCACTCAATCGATCGAAGAACCATGCTTGTATGTGAAGTCGAGTGGGAGTAAGATTGTCTTCTTAATATTGTATGTTGATGACATACTCTTGATTGGGAACGACATCCCTCTCTTATCTTCGGTAAAAGTATGGTTAAAGAACCATTTCCAGATGAAAGATCTGGGTGAGGCACAACGCATATTGGGGATCCGTATCTATAGAGATAGATCACGACGGATGTTATCACTAAGTCAGGAGTCTTATATAGATAAGATTCTTGAAAGGTTCAGCATGACCAACTCCAAGAAGGGGTATCTTCCAATGACGTCTGGGATGCATTTGAGTAAAGCTCAGGCACCCAAGACATCTGAAGAGGTCGAGCGCATGAGTCGAATTCCTTATGCATCAGCTATAGGATTGATCATGTATGCCATGATATGCACACGTCCGGACGTGGCATATGCATTGAGTATGACGAGTCGGTACCAAGGCAATCCAGGTGAAACACACTGGATGGCTGTCAAAAACATCCTTAAGTACTTACGAAGGACTAAGGATTAGGTATTGACTTATGGAGGAGACACTGAGCTATGCGCAATCGGTTACGCAGATGCTAGCTTCCAAACAGATCGAGATGACTCGAAATCTCAGTCTGGATTCGTCTTTACTCTGAATGGCGCTGCGGTCAGTTGGAAAAGCTCCAAACAGAGTGTTATAGCAGATTCTACAACTGAGTCCGAGTACTATGCCGCTTCAGAAGCTGCAAAGGAAGCTATATGGATGCGTCAGTTCTTACAAGGACTAACCGTAGTTCCTAGTTCGAATGACCCAATCACCATCTATTGTGATAATAGAGGTGCCATCTTCCAAGCTAAGGAGCCTAAGTCTAGCAACAAGTATAGACATGTACTTCGGAAGGCTCACATGATCCGAGATTACGTGGAGCAAAAGGAGATAGTGATAGACAAGATTGCTTCGGATGACAACATCGCGGACCCTCTCACTAAACCGTTAAAATATGATAAGCATGAAGGGCACGTCATTTCCATGGGAATTAAACGTGTTCCTGAGTTGTAGTAGCTGTTTTATATGGATTAGATAAATGTATCTTTTTCATGCACTATTTATAACATCATCGTATTGTTTAATATTTTGTTTTTCATGTGGATTGTACGACAACATTGAACGCCACAAAGTGAACTGAATTACATTATAATTGTTTTGGTCCGTAATCGCCTACATGAGCTGATAACTCTTGCAATTATACTGTGAAGTTGATTGATGGTGGGTTCAACGAGCCATAAGTCAAACGGTTGACTGATCGATCACAGATACGAGTTATAAAGATACCTCGTAGGACATCATGACAACGTTATGGAGTCCTAAATGTTTCAGAACATTCGGTGCCAGGTCGTGGATAGGACGTCCATAGTGTTCCTAAGAGTCGATTCTTTTGACTATCGACTGTCTCTTGAGATTAAGGCAGTTTTTGGGTGACTTTGGTTTCTTTCTCATGGTCGACCGTAACAGAAGGCTAAGTAGATTTTCACTGAGTCATTTCATACTGTGCTTGTATCTGCAGGATTCGAGTTGAGGAAAATATCCAACCTTTATCAGGTTTTGTTATTTCTCAGGGCCACTCAAAGAGTTGTAACTGAAATGCATGGCCATGCTCGAATAATGATTCGTTTATCAGTTAAGTTACTCTCTAGTCGGGAAAACCACTCTTGATACTGATCGCTTGTAAAATGCGACCTTTGTAAATACGGACTTTGCAAATTGTTTTACATTGAGTGGGAGAAATTTATGGATATGAGAATCGGGTTATCGCACATACACTTGTAAGGACAAGTGGGAGATTTTTGGAGCTAGTGTCCTCCACAGTTAGTGAACTTGAAGAGTTTCCCTTGGTTGTTTGTCCATTTCTCCATCCTTTCGGCTGGCTTGAGCCAGCCTCGCTGATCAACGTTGTAGGGTTGAAATGATCGTCCTGAAGTATCATGGTAATGATCTCATCGTGTGCAGCTCTAACGAATTGATCTTCTCCAAACAGAATGTTAACTACTTGTTCGTCTAAACAAGGTGTCTTACGAGCTTTGACGGTAGGAACCGTTTCTGAAGGGATAAAGTAGGAATCGTGGAAGACCTCGATTCCAGCTAATTTTATTCCTCTATAGTGCCAAGGCTCAGGAAAGCCATGAAAGTATTCTTGGCATCTTTCCCTAACGAAATACTTCCTCCCTTCACCTCCACTCTACCATATTACTTTTTCACATTTGCCGAGACGCGTTTTACGCGGTAAATATCGTTAGCTACGTGTTTGCAAAAATTATAAAAGTTACATATTAAGAATGTACTCGTAAATACGAATCAAACAAGATCACACATGAATATATTTTTTTACTTATATATTGAGAGAAAATTGCAATTATATGATCACTTGTTAATAGTGTACAAAAGTGAAAGTGGTAGAGTGGAGTTGAAGGGAGGAAGTATCATTTTAGAGTGGGGTGATAAGGTTGCATCTGGATTCCTTTACTCTTACGATTTCGGACTTGAGTAAGAATCTCTAAGGCTTCTTCTTTCGTGGGTTTGTATCCCAATCCCAATGGTATCTATCCATAGTTTCCTTCTTTGTAAGGTGCAAGGGTACTCTTCCTGGTAGGGTTTAATGGTATCCCTGGGAAGTATCCCTGAGATTTGAGCATGTGGTTGACCCCTAAGTTAGAGTATGGGTCGAAATATAGAGGAGCCACCTCACTCTCTACGAGTTTCACACTCTGAAATTCTCCAAGCTCGTATAATGGATCCGTGTTTACTTGATTGCTGGACATTTTCTCTATCACGGCTTTGATAGGTGACGAAATGATTGTCACTACTTTGCCATTCTCGAGGAATATTTATCTTCTGGTGTAGGGTGGATGTTACTGCTTTATAAGCGTGAATCCATGGCCTTCCCATAAGTATGTTAAAGGATGCCGTCCACAATCTGGAAGTTAACCTTCCGCTCAATTGGCCCAGTGGCTATGGTGAGGTTGACTAGCCCTACTATCTTATGTCGTGTCCCATCATATGCTCGAACACCTTGGTTGGTAGAAGTCCAATCTGACTCTTTCATGACCAACTTACGTACTGTCTTTAGTGGTATGACATTGACTGCAGAGCCATCGTCCACCAAAGTCATTGGTATATTCTTCTTGAAGCACGTGATTGTGATATACATAGCGAGGTTATGACAAGCCTCGAAAGGAGGCAAGTCTTCATCTGAGAAAGTAACGGCGTTACTTACTTTGACTGAATCTTGGAGGACCAAGTTGACTACATCGTCAGGTGTAGATTCGTGTGCTACATTTAGCTTTGCCAAAGCTTGTAGTAGGCCTAGCGATGAGGAAATGAACTTGCAACTAATTGTCATACTGAAAGATCAGCCTTTGTCTTCTGTAGTTGCTTTAGTAGATGGTCAGTAGATGTACCCTCGCCATCATTTGGGGTGACGACTGTGGTGTTATTAACTGATCGAGTAAGATAGTCTATATCTTGATATTCATCATTTTGAGTTTGAGAATGTTTTGTGAGATACTCATCCTCATCATCATCGACTCATATTCTATTGACGGTATTGAGTTATTTCAAATTGATGATTTCAGCTTCTAAAGTGATGAATCGTTCAACCAGGTTGTCACATGTTGTGATCACCTCTTACATTGTATATTGTTGGGATAGGACTAGAGCTTGTGGTATGCCTTCTTGGGGTGTGGTGCCCGGAATGCGTAGGGATGTCACGCTAGTTTCGAGCTCTGAAACATGTCTACTCACACTTCCCATGCGATGAAGTCATCGATGGTAGGAGAAATGGTGGAATACCTTTCTTCATTTTCGAGCATGTTAATTTCATCTTCAACTGGGGAGATGACGTGTGAACAGTCCAAGGTGGATTCTTCATCCGTGATCATTAGAACTCCAAAAAGATTCTTAGTGTTGTTGGGTTTGCCTCCTAGGGGTGTGGGTAGACGACCATCCTCAATCATATCTTGAAGGATATGCTTCAATTCGAAGCATTTCTCTGTTTCATGCCCCTTGCCTCTATGATACTTATAGTAAGCGTTCTCATCCAAGAACTTACTCTTCTTTTTCGGATCAGGTGTGGGTCCTACAGGCTGGAGCTTGCCTTGTTGAGTCAATCTTTTTAAGGCACTGGAGTATGTGTCACCGATTTTTGTGAACTTCCTTTGAGGGTTGTTCTTTCTGGGTGATTCAACAAGATTGACCTCATCGATCTTGTTAGTAGAGCCATAAGAACGACTCGTTGAGCCTTGATACCCGCGACTTACCGTTTTAGACAAGAGTCCCTTTCGCATGTCGTCTTCGATTCTGGTCCCTAGCACAGTTAAATCTTTAAAATACTTTATATTTAGGTATCTCAGGTGGTTTGCATAAATGGGTATTAGATTTTCCACGAACGTTTCCACAATATTGGCTTCATATGGACGTTCGACCAGTTGCGTACTAGTCTTCTTCCACCTACTTAAGAAGTCGGTGAAACCTTCCATCTCATTTTGAGTAAGGACCTCTAGAGTGCGCAAGTTAACTTGAATTTCAGCATTGTCTGCGTATTTTTGGTGAATTCAATTGCAGCATCATCCCAAGTAGCAATCTTCTTGTGATCTAGGAAATAGAACCATTTTTGGGAATAGTGTCAAGAGATAAAGGAAAGATCCTTAGTGTGACACCCTCAAATTTGCGGAAAGAAAAAAAATTATTTAAATACATAATGAAGGTGTCTGAAATAAAAAGGGTCATTACAATACGGAATAATATTCTACAAAAGAAATATACAAGACGGGAGTCATATCTCCCGTATAAATACGGAAATGAAAGAGTGTATAATAATATACAATCTAAGAACCGAATATAGGTCCAAGGTAATACTTCGCTCGCTAGCTCGTCAATGTACCCAATGTATGCATTCACCACCTGTTCGACCGCATTAAATATAAACAAGGAAGCCACAGTCAGTGGGGAGTAACTCCGAGTTCTCCCAGCCACGAAATGTCGAGTTTAATTAAACATGAATAACATAAAAGCAATGTATATTGAAAATACAAAACCTTAACATATATGATATGCTTTTCATGTTATGAACCAGTTAACTAACATATAACCTAGCATATGAGAGCTATCATGTGAATCTGATAATAAATATAACAATAGGTAGGGAAGCTGGTATGCTAGCTCAGAGGTTACCCTGTAACGTGGCCATGATACACTCAAACCCTAACCAACACGTAATCATGTGAATCAGTTAACAATCGTTAATCCAAACTCTATCAATCCTAGCCGGCTTGCATCTCACCTTCTAGAACTCATAGAATCATACATACATGAAAGACCAATACTTCTACAAACAGGCATAAGTTCTTAGTACAGTCGATAGAAGACTTCTGTAACTCGAGGCTATACCACAAGGTAGGAAAACATCCTAGTCCTAGACTGATCAGCCCTAGCGACAACAGCTATTCCGTTCCCCGTCCCATGACATAACCGTCTATGAGAAACTCTACTAGGCGACCCCCTAAGCAGAGATGGCTAGTACTTAAGCTGGCTCCAGTCCCAAAACGGAT
>JAIUZE010029618.1:10028-20580 GCA_022085475.1 Heliosperma pusillum | reverse complement strand
TGTAGCTTTGTGTTGTACTGGGGGCCGTATATTGCATGACTCGACCGAGTATGGCAGGGGACTTGACCGCGTAGACGGTACTCGACCGAGTACACCCTTGGCACTCGACCGAGTGTGGGACTCTGATATTGTTAGGAAGCATTATATTTTGTGACTCGACCTACTTGGGCGAGGGGCTCGATCGAGTAGAGGGTACTCGATCGAGTACCCTTGGAACTCGAACGAGTGTCGGGATATGATAAGTTATTAGAGTATTGTATTTTTGTAACTCGATCGAGTGCAATGTGACACTTGACCGAGTATTTCGAATTCAACCGAGTGCCCTCGGGGACTCGATCGAGTGAAAATCCTTGAATATCTTAGTTCGCTTCTATGTTGGGCGAACTCGACCGAGTACATGATCGAGTAGGTTGGACTCCGCTGAGTGGCATAATGCACTCGACCGAGTGCGTTTGTGGCAAGACCCTTGTTCATTTGCAGTCGTAGGCTTGTGCTTATGTTTTTCGTTTCTTATTAGAGTTATCATGCTTGCAACAAGAGCTAGTGCGTCAACATGAGCTACCGAATTTAGTGCGGAAGAGGTAGCCAGGCTAGTGGAACAAAATGCAGCCTTAACCGAGGCCCTTAAGAATGTGGGGAAGGACAGAGAGATGGTAGTTAATGATACTATCATAAAGTACAACAATCGCCCCACATCGACCCACTACCTATGAGGATACCGAAGAACCGCATTTGTTAGATTACTGGCACCGTGAAATGGAGAGTGTCTACGAGGTTGTAAAATACCCGGAGAATTTGTGTGTAGACCAAGCTCCGTTCTACCTGAGGGGTCAAGTGGGGAAGTGGTGGCTCCATGAGAGAATGGCTATGAAGGAGTACTTAATCGAGAATGGGGAAGAGACGATACCTTGGAGAGATTTCAAGGCTGAGATGAGAACTGAGTTCGTGCCAGAGCTTGTAAGGGGAAAGCTAAGGACCAAGTTCGACTCGTTCAGGATGACAGAACAGATGTCGGTGACGGACTACTATAACAAGTTCACGGAGTTGGCAAGCTATACCGACGATATGCAGTGGAGCCAGAAATCTTTAGCTGATAAGTTCCTCATGGGGCTGATCTTTAGGGTCATGAACAAACACCTAGAGGGGTAGCTGTCGACCTTAAATAAGCCAATCAGAAGGCTGGGCATGCAGAGCGGTTAGCTGAGATGCCGAAAGTGTGATACACGGACCCGCGATCACGTGTCGGGCTGTGGTGCGGAAACCACGGTCTGGCGCGCTTGGAATGGACAAACATGGAAACACGTATTTGTGGAGTCCCAACCAACGTGTGTGGAAAGTTGGAACCGTTCGAATACTATATGCCATGTCAAGACATAAAGCAATGACATGAACACTAAGAACTCGTTACCCTTAGCATTCTATGTCTAGAATTACTCTCGTGGATGCCAATGAACACGGATGTTCACAGCGATTTGGAAGCTCTTTAATCAAACACCTAATCCCACCCACCTCGATAGCGGCCTCTACTAATGATTAGGGAAACTCTTATGTACTTGATATGTTGTCGGTTATATGCATGCTATGAAACATCCATGTTTTAATACTAGCATGTGAATTAAACTATGTTAATTGAACATGTAATTTAGCATCCAATTATGTCAAAATAGGATTTAGATTGATTACATATGAAAGGCAATTAAATCATACAATACAATGATTAAATAGAATTACAACTGATTTACATGATCTATGTCTGAGATATATAAAAAATAAAGGCTTAAAGAAAAGAAAGAATTTAGAAAATCTAAAGACGGATTAACAGTTATATTAAGGTTAATAGATTAATAAGGCAATTAAGCTACGTCGAAGCGAATCAGGAAGTTCAGGGACAGAAACCAGCTCGGAACAAGCGCAACAGTGGTTGCGTCCTCTGGAAGAGGCGCACCATTATGTGCGTATGTTGCTGAGTTGGTTTCTGGGTGTGAAGCCAAAATCGTACTCATTTAATGTTCTTTTTTGTATTTACAGTTTATTAATGATCTATGACTCGAGTGAAAGTGATTTAAAAGATTATATTACAAGACTAAAACCCACTAATATTGACTATTAGGGATTTAAGTCAAGGATTAACATCTAAATATGAAAAACTATGATAAAAGACAACTTATTATACAAAGAAAAGAGTAATTAAGAAAAGTTTTGAAAATGTTTGACATACTTCCGACATGAATCTTACATTAGATGAAATAAATAAAAATAAACAATACAATAAAAAAGACGGGATTTACACCCTCAGACTTACATGTTGACAAAACGAGATATGAACTAAAGATACATTTTAGCGACAGCTCCACTCGAATGTAAAGAAAGCGCCCTCGTAAGAGGATCGATTGATTAAAAGATTGATTATTGTTGAGTTGGTCAAATTGGTAAGTAGGTCAAATGCAAACGTGATGGGAACCCAGAAGGATCTGAGCTTACGTGGTCAATTGATCAAGCACGTAGATGTCAAAAAGGTTAGAGCAAGGTCTAGAATGTAAAGAGAGAAGAGAAGGGGCGGAACACTCGCGTGCCTTGAAACTAAGCACAAACCTCTTCTTTTATAAGGAAACATCCGAAGAGTTTTGGAATAACTCGAACACGGAAAGAACTCTAAAAACTATTCTGGAAGCAATCAAAACGAGATGGAGAAGAGGCGCAACAAGCACTGCGACTCTTGGAAGAGGCGCACCATCCGTTGCGTCATTTCCCGAGCAGTTCTTACTTTGAAAGAAAGATTTCCACGTTTCTATTATGGAATTGCGTTAGATTTAGAATTCTTTCACAATAAAATACGAATATATTTTACCAAGAAAGATAAGTTTTGAAATATTAAAATATCCGGAATATTCTCGAGAGTTCAGACTCGGTTTTAAAAGACAGTTTATAGAAAATGAAGCGGTTTTTCACCCGGACTCCAAATAAACTCTAATGACTGTCAAAACGACCGTATCGTCACGTAGATGGCGACCAAGGGGTAGGCACACGTATTTGAGCTATCACTTGGCGATAAACCTACGAATTGTCATAAATCATTCAGCATACCAAATATGCGGCCTAATCATTACTAGGTGGTTGGCGGAAGGTTTAGATTCGAGGTACCTACAGAGCCCCCACTTTGACTGAGGCTTAAACAAGGCAAAAGTCAAAGTATAGCCATCGGGTCAATCAAAGATTACAAACTAATGACTATGGCGACGCGAGGCAGTTCAAGAGGTCTGAACCAAGGATTTGTCACCATAAACATTTTAAAGTCTGTCGACTGTCGGGGAGGGTCGTTTAAAGTCCGTTAGACTACGTATGAAAGCTCGCCAGCCATAAGAATGAGTCATACTTGAGCATCTTCTTATGAGGAATGAGGTGCGTCGTGAGGCTCGCTAGTCGTTGAATAGGGTACGTAATGAGGCTCGACAGCCGCTGACTAGGGGTGCGTAATGAGGCTCGTTAGCTGCTGGGGATAAGGTGCGTAATGAGGCTTTCTAGCCGGTGAAAGGGCATACGTAATGAGGCTTGTCGGCCGTTGGGGATAGGATGCGTAATGAGGCTCGCTAGCCGCTGAAAGGGCATACGTAATGAGGCTCGCAAGCCGCTGGGGATAGGATGCGTAATGAGGCTCGCCAGCCGCTGAAAGGGCGCGTGAAGAAGCTCGCCAGCCATTGAAAGAGCGCGTGATGAAGCTTGCCAGCTGTTGAAATGGCGCGTGATGAAGCTCACCAGCCGTTGAAAGAGCGCGTGATGAGAACTTCATGCCGTTGAATGAGCATGTTGTGAGAACCTTTATGCGTCTGTCTTCAGGCGAACTCTCGTTGGAATAGAGCGTACATGAGAATCGATCTGTTTCGGTCTTCAGGTTGACTCTTGCAGGAATAGAGTGTACATGAGAATATGTCTGTGTCTATCTTGAAACAGGAGTAGCGCCTCCATCATCACCAAGCCAAGAACTCAGCTAGCCAGGATTGCACCATTACAGCCAAAGGGTCCCAACCAACCCCCAACCAAACAAACAAGAGCCCCAAACCAAAGGCACCAGGTATAACACTCCCCAAGCACCCCCATTACAGTCAAGAAGCAGCAACAAGTCAAGCAAGCACAACCACAAGAAGGGTCACAGAAGCAGGGTCCAGTTTCCTGAAAAACAGCCAAGACCAACCAGAGTATAAATCAAATATCATGCAGTACGAGTCCAATCAAGGGCTCCATCTTCTTTTCCCTTAAAGTTGAGGTCCTTAGCAAGAGAAAAGTCCAGGACAAGTTTTCCAAATAAAGTCTAGAAGTCCATCTAAAACAGCCTAGAAGAGTGAAGGTCATATGGAGGAGTCAGCTGGCACCAAGGCCAATATTTCTGTCCAAAGCGCCTTATTTTTGTGTATGATCAACCTCAGGTGTAGTTAGTATGTTAGGAAGGTCGTATATGAAGCCTTTGTCAGCCCCAAACACAGCAAGAACAAGCCAAGCAAAGACTTCCCAAGACAGTTTGCAGACTTACCATTTCTGGAAAGGGACAAACCTACTTTTGCAGTCTTTCTTTTCTATGTTTTGCAGTCTGTTTTTGTTGTCCTCATTAGCTGACTTTGTAGTTTGCTTTCAGTAAAATGTAAGGCTCTTAGAGCCCTTAGATGTCCTTGTTTTTCAAGGGCCAGGATCTGTTGTAATTGCCTATATAAGGCCTAAGTTGTAACCTAAAGAAGGCAGACTTTGATTAATATAATTCTGAACTTTGTTCAAAACAATCCTTCAGCAAAAGCTAAGTGTTGTAGCATTTCTTAGTGAGCTTGTGTGTGAGCTAAGACTGCATGGATTAGAACTCATTACTTGTGTGTCTTGAGTCCTAACACCACTCCTTGTCATCTGTGCTTGTGTGCTAGGATGCAAGGTACTATCTGAATTGCCTAGCCTAGTGCAGGTTGTTGGGGTCTTTTTCTAAACAAGTGAGTCAAGTGTGAGGGAGTGCTAAGCGTGGCCTATTCATACAACAAAACCATCCCTTTCTAAGAAGTTTCAGTTCAATTGGTTATCAGAGCTTTGGTTTGTGAGTTCATTTACCTAACTACATTCAAAAATACAAAAACCAACCATGAGTGAAGAGAGATTAGCAGGGCTTGAAACTACAGTTACTGGCCTTGCTAGAACTGTCATGGAGATCACAACATCCTTCAATGAGTACTTAGATGGCCAGCTCAACAATGGTGGAAGAGGAGGCAGAGGACGAGGTAGAGGAGCACCTGTGCCACCTGTTGCAGCAAGAAGAAGGCAACATATGGAGCAGGAGGAGGCTTCAGATTCAGATAACTCAGAGCAGGCCCTTCCTAGGCACCATGACAAAGACTTAAAGGTAGAAATCCCTGACTTTCTAGGTAGTATGAACCCTGATGACTTCCTAGACTGGTTAAGGACAGTAGAAAGAGTCTTTGAGTTTAAGGGTTACACTGATAGGAGAGCCGTTAAAGTTGCCATCATGAAGTTAACAGGATATGCTTCCCTGTGGTATGAGAATATGAAAGCTCAAAGAACTAGGGAGGGTAAGGATCCTATTAAATCTTGGGATAAACTAAAAAAGAAAATGAGGATTAAGTTTGTATCAAAAGACTACACTCAAGACATGTTTATCAGACTTACCCACCTAAAACAAGAAGGTAGACCTGTTGAGTCCTATTTGAGGGACTTTGAGCAACTCACACTACAATGTGAGATTACTGAAAAGCCTGAGCAGAAGATAGCTAGGTTTTTAGAGGGTCTTGATGAGAAGATAGCCAGCAGAGTAAGGTTGCAGCACCTTTACTCTTTTGAGGAAGCAGTGAGTCTAGCCTTAATGATTGAAAAGCTAGGGAAGGGAAAATCAGTCCCACCCAAGCCACAGACTAGACCTTCTTTCAAACCCTTCACTGGAGTAAGAATAGGAGAACCCTTAGTTCCAGCCAAGCCCTCAGTGTCAGACAAAGGCAAGGCCCCTGAGACAGACTTGAGAAAGACAGTATCCCTTAAGAAGTGCTTTAAATGTCAGGGCTTTGGGCATTTTGCTAAAGAATGCCCCTCTAAAAGGGCTTTGAGCAGTATGGATGTTGTAGAATGGGGTGAAGATGAGATCCTTGTATGTGAGGAGAGTTTGGAAGAACATGAGGAAGAGCCTAGAGAGGAAATGATAGAACCAGATGCAGGCTTGAGTCTGGTGACCGGGAGGGTTATGCACACCCAACCTCAACCATTAGAGGATGATCAGAGGCAGCAAATATTCAGGACCAGATGTACTATAAGGGGAAGGGTTTGCAACATGATAATTGATGGGGGAAGTTGTACCAATGTGGCATCCACAACTCTAGTGGAGAAACTGTCCCTAACTACACAAGAACACCCCCACCCCTATAAACTGAGATGGCTGAACAAGGGAGTGGAAGTAAGAGTTGACAAGCAGTGTGTTGTGCCATTCTCTATTGGCAAGGGATACACTGATGAGGTCTTGTGTGATGTTCTACCTATGGATGCTTGCCACCTTCTATTAGACAGGCCCTGGGAGTTTGATAGGGATTCTGTACACCATGGCAGGGACAACACCTATGTTTTCAGGTTTGGTAACAAGAAGATCATACTAGCCCCCTTACCCCCCAATGTTAAAGGGAACATTACCCCTGTCAATGACATTTCCAAGGAAGTCTTACTACTGAGTGAAGCTGAGATGGTTCAAGAGCTTATGGGTGATGAAGTTATGTTCATCCTGCTAACCAAAGAGGTCCTACTTCCCCAAGGAAACATTCCAGCTGAGGTTCAACAAGTATTGAAGGATTATGGGGATGTGTTCCCTGCTGATTTGCCTAGTGGACTACCCCCTCTTAGAGGGATAGAGCATCATATTGATCTCATTCCTGGAGCAATGCTACCCAACAAACCTGCTTACAGAAGTGATCCAAAGGCCACGCAAGAGCTGCAAGCTCAGGTTGGTGACTTACTCAGCAAGGGTTTTGTAAGGGAGTCCCTAAGCCCATGTGCAGTTCCTGCCTTGCTAGTGCCCAAGAAGGATGGGTCCTGGAGAATGTGCATAGACAGTAGAGCCATCAACAACATTACCATCAAATACAGGTTCCCTATACCAAGGTTGAATGATATCCTGGATGAGCCGAGTGGGGCTCAGGTCTTCTCCAAGATTGACCTAAGGCAGGGCTATCACCAAGTAAGGATCAGGGCTGGGGATGAGTGGAAGACAGCCTTCAAGACCAAGCATGGATTGTATGAATGGTTGGTCATGCCCTTTGGTTTATCTAATGCTCCAAGTACCTTTATGAGGTTGATGACTGAGGTTTTAAGGCCCTATCTGGGGAAATTCATTGTTGTATACTTTGATGACATATTGGTCTACAGCCCCTCAACAGAAGAACACCTCCAACACCTGAGATTGTTATTTGAAGTCCTGAGGAAACACAAGTTGTTTGGCAAGATGGAAAAGTGCACATTCATGCAGGAAGAGGTTCAGTTCTTGGGGTTCATTATTTCCAAAGAAGGAGTGGCTGTTGATCAAGACAAGGTAAAGGCCATAAGGGAGTGGCAGGTCCCCAAAACTATAACTGAAGGGAGGAGCTTCCATGGACTGGCTTCCTTCTACAGGAGGTTCATCAAAGGATTCAGTTCCATCATGGCCCCCTTAACTGAGTGCATGAAGAAAGGAGAGTTTAGATGGAATGACAAGGCTGAGAGGTCCTTCAATATCATCAAAGACCTCTTGTGTGAGTCTCCCATACTTGTTCTCCCTGATTTTAACAAACTATTTGAAGTAGAATGTGATGCTAGTGGCATAGGCATTGGTGTTGTCCTAATGCAAGAGCAAAAACCTGTGGCCTACTTTAGTGAGAAGCTGAGTGGTGCTAAGCTCAACTACTCAACCTATGACAAAGAATTCTATGCCATAGTCAGAGCCTTGAACCATTGGGGTCACTATCTGAAGCCCAAACCCTTTGTACTACACTCTGACCACCAGGCACTCAAGTACATCAATGGGCAACATAAGTTGAATGCTAGGCATGCTAAGTGGGTGGAGTATTTACAGTCCTTCTCATTCTCCAGTAAGTACATTGAGGGGAAAAACAATGTAGTGGCAGATGCTTTGTCAAGGAGAACCATGATGCTGACATACATGGAGCAAAGAGTGCTTGGGTTTGAGCACATGAAGGAGCTTTATAGGGAGGATCCTGATTTCAAAGAAGACTGGGGGGCAAGACTGGAGGGCACCACTAAGAATGGGAGTAGATACTCAGAGCAGGAAGGATTCTTGTTCCTAGGGAACAAACTCTGTATACCAAAGGGTCCTTATAGGGGGTTGTTAGTAAAAGAGGTTCACTCAAATGGTCTAGCTGGCCACTTTGGCATCCAGAAGACCTATGACATGCTGCAGGAACAATTCTATTGGCCAAGGATGTTGGGAGATGTTCAGGATGTGATAAGAAGGTGTAGTGCTTGCCAAAGGTCCAAGTCATTCTTTCAGGCTGGAGCATACACCCCCTTGCCAGTCCCAGACAAGCCTTGGGAGGATGTTAGTATGGACTTTATAGTGGCTCTTCCTAGAACTCAGAGGGGCAAGGACTCAGTCATGGTGGGTGTGGACAGATTTAGTAAGATGGCACACTTTGTTGCTTGCAAGAAAACTGAAGATGCCATGGGAGTTGCAGACTTGTATTTCAAGGAGATTGTGAAGCTCCATGGAGTACCAAGAACCATAGTATCTGACAGAGATACTAAGTTCATGAGTCACCTCTGGAGGACACTTTGGAAGCTTCTAAAGACAAGGCTCCTGTTCAGCACCTCTCATCATCCCCAAACTGATGGGCAGACAGAGGTAACAAACAAGACTCTGGGCAGGATTTTGAGGTGTATCATTTCAAGGTCTTTAAAGGATTGGGATTTGCAGCTGGCACAGGCAGAATTTGCTTTCAACAGAGCCCCCTCCACCAGTACAGGTAAAAGTCCATTTGAAGTTGTTTATGGCACTAACCCCTTGATGCCAACAGAACTTGTACCAATGGCAAAGAAGGTGGTGCCCTATGATGCAAGGAACATGGTAGAACAGATGATGCAGATACATGCTAAGGTGAAACAGCAAATTGAGAAGACTAATGAGATGTATAAAGCCAGAGCAAAGGGTCCAAAGAAAACCAAAGAGTTCAAAGCAGGAGATCTAGTATGGTTGCACCTAAGGAAGGAGAGGTTTCCTGACAAAAGAAAGAACAAGCTAAGTCCAAGAGCAGAGGGTCCTTTTGAGGTCATGGAGAAGTTGGGGTCCAATGCATACAAAATTGACCTCCCAGGAGAGTATGGAGTACATGGAACATTCAATGTGGGTGATCTGAGCCCATACTATGGAGAGTCTGATGAGGAGAACAGTGAGGATTTGAGGGCAACTCCTTTTCAAGAAGGAGAGTTTGAAACAGGAGTAGAGCTCCATCATCACCAAGCCAAGAACTCAGCTAGCCAGGATTGCACCATTACAGCCAAAAGGTCCCAACCAACCCCCAACCAAACAGGCAAGAGCCCCACACCAAAGGCACCAGGCATAACACTCCCCAAGCACCCCCATTACAGTCAAGAAGCAGCAACAAGTCAAGCAAGCACAACCACAAGAAGGGTCACAAGAGCAGGGTCCAGTTTCCTGAAAAAACAGTCAAGACCAGCCAGAGTATAAATCAAATATCATGCAGTACGAGTCCAACCAGGGGCTCCATCTTCTTTTCCCTTAAAGTTGAGGTCCTTAGCAAGAGAAAAGTCCAGGACAAGTTTTCCAAATAAAGTCTAGAAGTCCATCTAAAACAGCCTAGAAAAGTGAAGGTCATATGGAGGAGTCAGCTGGCACCAAGGCCAATATTTCTGTCCAAAGCTCCTTATTTTTGTGTATGATCAACCTCAGGTGTAGTTAGTATGTTAGGAAGGTCGTATATGAAGCCTTTGTCAGCCCCAAACCCAGCAAGAACAAGCCAAGCAAAGACTTCCCAAGACAGTTTGCAGACTTACCATTTCTGGAAAGAAACAAACCTACTTTTGCAGTCTTTCTTTTCTCTGTTTTACAGTCTGTTTGTTGTCCTCATTAGCTGACTTTGTAGTTGTTTTTATCAGTAAGATGTCAGGCTTTAAGCCCTTAGATGTCCTTGTTTTTCAAGGGTCAGGATCTGTTGTCATTTGCCTATATAAGGCCCAAGTTGTAACCTAAAGAGACAGACTTTGATTAATATAATTCTGAACTTTGTTCAAAACAATCCTTCAGCAAAAGCTAAGTATTGTAGCATTCCTTAGTGAGCTTGTGTGTGAGCTAAGACTGCAGGGATTAGAACTCATTACTTGTGTGTCTTGAGTCCTAACACCACCCCTTGTCATCTGTGCTTGTGTGCTAGGATGCAAGGTACTATCTGAATTGCCTAGCCTAGTGCAGGTTGTTGAGGGTCTTTTCCTAAACAAGTGAGCCAAGTGTGAGGAAGTGCTAACCGTGGCCTATCCATACAACAAAACCATCCTTTTCTAAGAAGTTTCAGTTCATTATACA
>JAIUZE010029618.1:0-10008 GCA_022085475.1 Heliosperma pusillum | reverse complement strand
TTCACTTGTTGGCAAGTCAAACATCTCCCAACATAAGAACCAACATCACCCTTCAAGTTTGGCCACCAAAATTGCAACCTCAAATCCTTGTACATCTTATCACCACCGGTGTGAATAGAATAAGGGGAAAGATGAGCTTCATCAAGAACTCGCTTCCTCAAATTAAGAGCATTAGGAACAAATAAACGACCATGGAAACGAAGAAAACCTTCATTATCAAACTTGAAATCTTTACCTTTACCTTCAAGAATCTTGGCTTGGATAGACTTGTAGGTAAGATCATCAACTTGGATTTCGCGGATTTCACGGAGAAACACAGGCTCGGCAATCATAGCACCAACATGAACAAATCCACGCTCTACAAACTCCAAACTCAATCTTCGAAACTCAGCACAAAGATCAACAGGTAATACATGCAAAGCATTCAAAGCATGAGAAGCTTTTCTACTAAGAGCATCTGCAACCACATTCGCCTTCCCTTCATGATATAATAACTCAAAATCATAATCGTTCACCAATTCCAACCATCTTCTTTGCCTCATATTCAACTCTTTTTGAGTAAATATGTATTTCAAACTCTTGTGATCGGTGAAGATACGACAATGAACTCAAATTAAATAATGTCTCCACACTTTCAAAGCATGAACAACAGCGGCCAATTCTAAATCATGAGTAGGATAGTTCACTTCATGAACTCTCAATTGCCTTGAAGCATAAGCCACCACCTTCCTATTCTGCATAAGAACACAACCTAATCCCATTTTAGAAGCATCACAATAGACATCAAAGTCTACTCCATCTTCAGGTAAAGTCAACACCGGAGCGGTAGTTAACCTCTTCTTTAACTCTTGAAACGCACTTTCACAAGCTTCATTCCATAGGAATTTGGTTTCCTTCTTCAACAACTGAGTCATAGGTCTAGCAAGCTTAGAGAAATCCTTGACAAATCTTCTATAATAACCAGCTAACCCAAGAAAACTTCTAATCTCTCTAATATCAGTCGGACTCTTCCAATCAACAACGGCCTCAATTTTGGAAGGATCCACCATTACACCCTCTTTAGAAATCACATGCCCAAGAAAGGACACTTTAGTAACCAAAATTCACACTTAGAGAACTTAGCATACCACTTCTGACGACGTAGAACACCCAAAATAATCCTCAAATGAATAGCATGCTCATCTTCGGACTTGGAGAAAATAAGAATATCATCAATGAATACCACCACACACTTGTCAAGATATTCACTAAATGTGCGGTTCATTTGATCCATAAAGATAGCAGGAGCATTCGTCAATCCAAATGGCATTACCTTGAACTCATAATGGCCATACCTCGTACTAAAAGCGGTCTTTGGAATATCAACATCTCTAACCGGAATTTGATGATAACCCGATCTCAAATCAATTTTCGAAAAAGTAGAAGCACCTTTAATTGATCAAATAAATCTTCAATTCTCGGTAAAGGATACCTATTCTTGATTGTAATCCGATTCAATTCACGATAATCGATACACAATCTCATAGAACCATCCTTCTTTTTCACAAAAAGGACAGGAGCACCCCAAGGAGAGGCACTTGGTCGAATAAAACCCTTTTCAATCATATCATCCAACTGCTTTCTTAACTCTTTCAATTCAGAAGGAGCCATACGATAAGGAGCTTTGGCAATAGGACCAGAACCAGGAACAAGATCTATAGAGAATTCAACATCACGCTCGGGAGGGATCCCGGGCAAATCTTCGGGGAATACATCGATGAACTCTCGAACAATAGGCACATCTCCAATACTTGGCAAAGAGGTATTTGAAGAAGTCACAACACACAAGAATGCTTGGTGACCTTTTCTAACCATACTTACCAACTTCAAAGCGAAAATTAAAGACACACCTTTACGGGGATGAGATCCCTTATAGGTTATTCTAACACCTAAAGGACTCTTTAAGAAAATCTTTTGATCACGACACTCGAACCTAGCATGATACATAGCTAACCAATCTATAACTAATATAATATCAAACTCTCCTAGAGGAAACTTAAGGAGATTCGCGGGAAAGATAGAACCCGAAATAGATATAGGTACATTTGGATAAAGGGTTGAACAAGAGATAATATCTCCGGAAGGTAAGGATTAGGGAGTATCATCACTAGATGGAGGCTTGAAGATAGCTACTAGCAGAAGTGAGACACAAAAGGACATTGAAGCACCGGGTTCTCAAATAAAATGGAATGCACGGTTGCCTAAATTGAGAAACATACACGTTAATAATCTCGGGATGAGCTTCGGCTTCGGCACGGCTCATGACAAAGATTGAACCCTTAGGTTTAGGAGGAGGGGGCAACTTTCGGTCGGGGCAATCCTCGTAACGATGACCACCCTTTTGACAGAAGAAGCAAATGTAAGGTCGGTTGTTACATGCCACACCGGGATGGTATGGAAGTCTACAACGGTTGCAAAAACGACCTTGAGCTTGAGCTTGAGGAGCATAAGGCCTATGAACTACATTTGAAGTAGCTCTAGGAATAAAAGGAGAAGGATTCCTTGGATTGGCATTGGAAATGATTAAACCTCCTCTTGTTAGCATAGGGATTAGAAGGAGACGGAATAAACGGCCTCTTCCCATAAGCATTCGGCCTAGGAGCATAAGAAGGAGAGGGATTGTTCATTAAAGCTTCATCCCTAATAGCCTTCATTGAATTTTCAGCCCACAAGGCATCGTCGTAGAGATCTCCAAAGGATGCGGTACCCCTTCTCACTTTACTTTGCAGCACGGCATTCAACTTATTACGATAGTAGAATGCACGATCTTCATCATCACGAATAAGCCTCGGCGCAATGTGAGCGAGCTTATTAAACTCCGTCGTAAAATCTTGAGCGGATAGGTTGCCTTGCTTAAAATCTATGAACTCCTTGAGCCTTTGCTGTTTAAGCTCCTTAGGGTAAAACCTACCCTCCACAAGAGCCTTAAAGCAAGCCCAGTTGAAGTCCTCTTCAAGAGTTGCGGTGGCACTTGTAATAGCCCACAAGTTGTCGGCTTCCCGCACTAGAAAGTGCTTTGCAATTCTCACCTTATCCTCTTCCCGGACTTGGTAAAGATCAAACTGCTTTTCCATCTCCCGGAACCAATCGGATAGCTCCGTAGGATCAGGTTCTCCACCATAAGGCACGATCTTACTCCTTGCAATTTGACCCGCCACCCATGCATAACCACCTTGTTGATTGTCCTCCTTTCTAGGGTGAACTTGGTTGGCATTAGCTAGAGCGGCATCTTGCTGATTCTTCAGCACTTGAGCAAGAGCCTCCATCATAATATTATCAGCTACACGCGGTCTAACCATCTTCATAAGAGATAAAAACGAATTAAGTTAACCTATCAATTAGCATAAACAAATAGACTACCAATTAAAGTCCTTACTTCTACCCAACTCTCTCATTTATTATTTCAAGGTCAAGTAGTTTAAGTTAGGGTTCACGTGTGTGCGTCGGGAGCGATCAAAGCTCTGATACCAACTGTGACAACCCTCGCGAATGCGGAAATATAAAACAAACAAGCATGTGAATTATATAGCGGAAATATGAGATTTTAAAAACCTTTTAAACATGCAAGATAGATAAAACGAGGAGTGTCAAAATATTACAAACTAAGTGCGGAATATAATAAAGAGACGGAGTCTCTCAAAATGTTAACAAAGAACAAGTGTTTAGCAAATAAGCTAAAATCGTCTAGAGGTTAATCTTCCAGGGACAACGCCCGCTAGCTCACACCCGAACCCCAAAATATCGTATCCAAAAAGTCATCCATAGCATGCAACCTGTTCATCCATGAAAAACATGAATGCCACAGTCAGTGGGGAGTAACTTCGGGTTCTCCCAGCCATATTACATCAAACGTACACATAAAGTAATACGAAAGTAAAGCATGCATATATATATATACATGTGAGTTACGATAAAAATAGATAGGCAATACGAGATATAATGATAAAATCATATAGAGATCAAATACGTAACCATCATGTTATTCAAAGACTCGGGAAAGACACTCTTAGGCAATCGAATATGCTCACTAGGGCTTGCATCTCACCGTTAGCGGTATAAGATTGATAAGATTGAGACTCGACAGGCAAACCAGTCAAGTCATGCGATGATCACAATAAATTCAACATATTATCATCCGTTCACGAACCAAGACAATGACGGTGCCCAATCATGCAATGACCATGAACAAGATCATGAAATCACGCATTCAAGAACGACACAAGACGACAATTCTCACGGTAAATGAAACGCACTAGCATCGTGTCCCAGCAAGAATGATTAAAGGCATCCACGGGATAACATTTCCCTGAACTCATACGCGATGCTTACATTTCGCCTATGTAGACTATTTTCCTCCTGGTAGCACGACGATAATAAATATCCGGTCCTAGTCTAAACCTGGCCAGGATCGCGGAATAAACCATTTTCCGATTCGACATGCGATAAACGTTTCGCATCCAAGACTCGGGCTTACAATATACATGCCGAGTACCCCAAATTCGGTAGATCAATTCACGAAAGAGGCGGAAAAACAGCTCAAGCCTCATAACAAGCGGTACGCTACATGCAACTAACACCACCTCGCAAGTATACAACATTTGACGGCCGGGTCGATCAACGCATAGCGTTCAACTCCCAACAACGTCGTCGTATGCCCACTAACACATGCAATTAAGCAGTAGGATACCTCTCCGTTCCGACATTCAAGCCTTACGAACGGGAAGGTAGCCAAGGGAATGAGAATACAAAGCACAATACAAAATAGTGCTCAAACCGACTCATTTGTAAAAACCGACTCAAAGTGGGAACATATCGAAAACCGTCACAAAACATGTGATACATGCGAAAGAGATATCATATATCCAAAACATGAATATTATAATACATTACGTAAAATTATATGATAAACCGATCATGCGAACTAATATAAATTACGAGTTTTTGAAGTTGAAGGAAAAAATATACAGCCGTGTTCCAGGCCGGGCTGTAGACCGGCGGCCGGTGGGCCGGCTCAGAACACAGGCAAAATCCCAAAAACAGAGAAAAGGGGTCTGGGCCGGTCAGTCGACCGGCGGCCGGTCGACCGGCTAAGACAATCATACCAAACTCAAAACTTCAACACTGATGTGTTCCAGGCCGGTGGATAGACCGGCGGCCGGTGGGCCGGCCTGGAGCACCATATCATGCAAAACCCAAATTTCCAAAGAAGTTTCTGATGTGTTCCCAGCCGGTGGTCAGACCGGCAGCCGGTCGACCGGCTGGGATCACTTCTTCACCCGTGAGCTTCTAAAGCTCAACCAATTCAATCCAAAACTTATATACACTTCTAATAATCATCAACAATCAATATATATCATCAATATTCATCATATAACATCATTTACTAATCATAGCATGGTTTCAAATCTTCCTAATCGTATTCTAATACGATTTTCTAGCATATAAACATGTAAAACACGTAAGTAATACCGAGTAACCCTTCACCGTTACCTTTGAGCGTCTCTAATGATCGTCAAGCTCCTATTCTATAAGGAAATAGTCTTTGTCGGGATCTTGGAGGTCGCCACCTACAATTAGATCGTAAAAAGATGAATAAAGTTCATCTTGAGAAAGACGGAATGCTTAAAAAGCGAGAAAGACGATAATTTTATTATCCATACGGATAGAGGAAGGTACGGAAGGAAGAATAAGATGAACTTACGTAAATTCTATCGAGTAATGAAGAAGTTACGATGAATCAAAGATCGATATTCAAAGAGGGAAGTTGCTTAAGGAAGAAGAAAGAAAATGTGTTTGATTTTTGTGTGGAAATGAAATATTAGGTTAAGGAGTATGAGTTGTGTGAGTTATGAGAGAAAAAGTCAAAGACGATTTTCAAAGTCAAGAAAGTCAAACTCGACTTAAGACGGCTTTTTCATGAAATCTCGTAGAAATTCCAAATACGAACTCGGAAATTCTAAATTCGACTCGAAACTTAAAATTATAATTTAAAACTTAAAATTACTGAAAATATTTCGTAAAATATTTCTACTTGAAAAATAGGGTATATTTCCGGGTGTTACAATCACCCCACCTTTTAAAAAGTTTCGTCCTCGAAACTTGAGGAAAACAAAAATTTACCTTACTCGAAAAGACTCGGATATTTACTACGCATAGAAGCTTCGGTTTCCCAAGTCTCTTCTTCGACATTAGCACTTCTCCACAATATTTTCACCAACGGAACTACTTTACTTCTCAACTTCCTATCCTTACGATCTAGGATACGGATCGGCTTCTCTTCAAAGGATAGATTCGGTTCAAGCTCGGGCAATTCACCTTGAAAGACATGGCTTGGATCACTTACATACTTTCTCAATTGAGAAACATGAAAAACATCATGAACCTTAGCCAAATTCGGCGGCAAATCCAACTTATAAGCAACTGCACCAATCCTTTCCACAATATCAAAGGGTCCTATGTACTTCGGGCTTAATTTACCCTTAACACCAAACCTTTTAACACCCTTCATAGGAGACACCTTTAAGAATACTTTATCACCCACTTCAAACTCTAACGACCTTCTTCGGATATCGGCATAAGACTTTTGACGGTCTTGAGCGGATTTCATTCTATCACGAATGACCTTCACATTATCAATGGTTTCAACAAGAACATCGGGGCCTAAATCACGATTGTCACTCAATTGATTCCAACATATAGGACTCCGACATTTCCTTCCATAAAGAGCTTCATATGGAGCCATCTTGATAGATGCATGATAGCTATTGTTGTAAGAAAACTACACCAACGGTAAACTCTTTTCCCAACTAGACTGAAAGTCAAGAGCACAAGCCCTAAGCAAGTCTTCTAAAGTCTGAATAGTCCTCTCAGTCTGACCATCCGTAGCGGCATGAAAAGCAGTACTCATCAGCAACTTACTACCCATGGCTTCTTGTAAAGCTTTCCAAAATCTCGAACAGAATCTCGGATCTCGGTCGGATATAATCTCCAAAGGAACACCATGATATCTAACAATTTCATCCACATAAGCTATTGCTAAACGATCCAAATTCCAAGTTTCTTTGATCGGAATAAATCTAGCACACTTAGTCAATCGATCAACAACAACCCAAACGGCATCTTTACCTCCAACGGTCTTCGGCAAAGCCATAACAAAATCCATCGAAATAGATTCCCACTTCCATAGCGGAATATCCAACGGTTGTAGCAATCCACCGGGTCTCTTGTGTTCAATCTTCACTTGTTGGCAAGTCAAACATCTTCCAACATATGACACAACATCACCCTTCAAGTTCGGCCACCAAAACTGTAGCTTCAAATCCTTGTACATCTTATCACCACCGGGGTGAATAGAATAAGGGGAAAGATGAGCTTCATCAAGAACTCGCTTCCTCAAATTAAGAGCATTAGGAACAAATAATCGACCATGGAAACGAAGAACACCTTCACTATCAAACTTGAAATCTTTACCTTTACCTTCAAGAATTTTGGCTTGAATAGACTTGTAGGTAAGATCATCAACTTGACTTTCGCGGATTTCACGGAGAAACACAGGCTCGGCAATCATAGCACCAACATGAACAAATCCACGCTCTACAAATTCCAAACTCAACCTTCGAAACTCGGCACAAAGATCAACAGGTAAAACATGCAAAGCATTCAAAGCATGAGAAGCTTTTCTACTAAGAGCATCTGCAACCACATTCGCCTTCCCTTCATGATACAATAACTCAAAATCATAATCGTTCACCAATTCCAACCATCTTCTTTGCCTCATATTCAACTCTTTTTGAGTAAATATGTACTTCAAACTCTTGTGATCGGTGAAAATACGACAATGAACTCCAATTAAATAATGTCTCCACACTTTCAAAGCATGAACGACAGCGGCCAATTCTAGATCATGAGTAGGATAGTTCACTTCATGAACTCTCAATTGCCTTGAAGCATAAGCCACCACCTTCCTATTCTGCATAAGAACACAACCAAATCCCATTTTAGAAGCATCACAATAGATTAATTCGACTCGAAACTTAAAATTATAATTTAAAACTTAAAATTACTGAAAATATTTCATAAAATATTTCTACTAGAAAAATAGGGTATATTTCCGGGTGTTACAACAGTTCCGCCTCCAATGCCCAGTCTTGTGGCAATGGTGGCACTCCATGTTTTCATTAATTAGTTCATTAAATTACATTAACTTAATGATTTAGGATCTAGTTATCATGCATGCAAATATAAAAGCATAAAAGAAAAGATAAGACCAAAACATCCTTACATTGGGATTTTTCGGTTCAATATGGGCACAATAAGAACTCCTTCTTATTGTTCTTGAGCATGAAATTAATGGATGATTCTCCATAAAACAACCTCCAAAGTAGAAGGCCTCCTTCTTGTTGCACCCAAGATTAAACCCAAATAATCTTAACTTATTATTAACTAGATAATAAGTAAGACATAATACTACTAATATTGGTATATTACTACACTAGTAATATGTAGATAATATTAGAGTGTATGAGAGTTGTAGAGTAAGAAGAGTTTTAGAGAGATGTGAGAATAAAACACCAAAATGAAGTCATCCAAAAATGAACAACAAATTGCCTTTTTGAAGGCACTTTGGCCGGCACATATGTGCCCCATGTGGCCTCTAATTTTGATAATTTATTCTTATGCAAATATGTGGAGTGTAAGTAAGGTAGTGATGATTAGAGTTGTCATGTCACAATCATCAAGTGAATTGTGAACATAAAATAGAACAACAATCATACCCTTTTCACATGTACAAAACCGGTGCACATATGTCCATTATGGACCATTTTGATTTTTGATATTTGTCCCACAAATACTTATTAATCATATGTTTAATTATCTTGTATAATTAAGTGTTAATTTGATCATATAACAATTATATGACTTAAATTAATAATCAATATACACTCAACTTTTAAGTGATATTTAACCATTATATCAATATATAATGGGTCCCACAATGTCCAGTTAATTTATTTTACAACTCCTTGTAAATATAATTAACTAATTACCTCTACCTCAAAATATATGCATAACCTCAACTAATTTAATGAATTAACGATTAATCACTAAATTAAATCTTATTTAATCGTATTAAAATAAGACGTAAAATTTATTCAGTCAGTTATCGTATAATTGACTAATAAACTTAAGTGGAATGAGTTCGCAACTCAATTTCCAATAAATAACTCTCGTAACTAAACGTACATAGCAAATATATGTAATGCTCTAATTAAACTGTATCGTATACAAATAATTAGTATTCTATGTGGGTCTCATCCTATAGGTGTGACCTAAAGGGATCAGTTGATCACCGCCGTCATACGACAATAACGTCAAACTCTAGTCAGCCGAGCGTTACCGATTTACGTTAATCAACTGACTTGGAGTATCAAAATATACTAATCATGCCACGTATATTCCAAATGAGATTTATTATATAAATGCACTATTGTGAAGGACACTTACTCCAACAATCTCCCACTTGTCTGATACAAGTTGTGCATGTAGCAACACTATTGCGGAGGACTCCTCCTCCTACAATTTCTCCCACTTGTCTCGACAAGTTGTGTGCTACCGATTCTCTTGTCTCTTTTGTGTCACATCCTCCCACTCATTGCAAGGTGTCTTACAGGTCGCACTTGCAATTGAAAATTATAAGTAGAGTGGTTTTCTCGATCTGGGAGAGTAACTGTCTGACCGGAAAATCTACCAGAGATCTCTTCCGAGCGTGGCCACGCATTTCCAGTTACTACTCCTCGAGTGGCCCGAAGATGTTAATACCAACGTGGGTGGACAATTCCTGTTGACCCATCTTACACTGTATGATGCAGATCACCATGACCCAGAAGATGTCCATCGGCCTCCTTTCACGGCACGACCTAGGACAACAACCAAAGTCAATCGGAAACTACACCGACTCAGGTAAATGGT
>JAIUZE010029616.1:0-16726 GCA_022085475.1 Heliosperma pusillum | reverse complement strand
GTTTAATGTGATATGGCTGGGAGAACCCGGAGTTACTCCCCACTAATTGTGGCGTTCATGTTTTTCATGAATGAACAGGTTGCTTGCATGGATGGCTTTTTGCTTATGCTATTTTGGGTTCGGGTGTGAGCTAGCGGGCGTTGTCCCTGGATGAAACACCTCTAGACGTTGTTTAGCTAGTTGCTAATTACTTGTCCTTTGTTAACACTTTGAGAGACTACGTCTCTTGTGGTATTTTTATTTAGTTTGTAATATTTTGACACTCCTCGTATTTTTCTATCTTGCATGTATAAAGGTTTTTAAAATACCGTATTTTCCGCTATATAATTCACATGCTTGTATGTTTTATATTTCCGCATTCGCGAGGGTTGTCACATTTTCTCTGTGTTCCTTCGTCTTTTTCCCCCTTTTGTCTTCTTTTCTGCTTTTTCTTTTCTTTTGTTTTCTCCTTTTTCTTTTCATCCAAAAACAAACCCACACTCAATTTCACGTGTGATTGGGTCTGGGCCGGTCTACCGGCCGCCGGTCACATTACCGGCTCGGCACCTCCTGCTTCAAATTGGCAAATAATTATCTAAGGGACTCCCAGCCGGGTAGCCGGTAGCCGGTGGACCGGCTGGGAACCCATGATTCTTCTTGTTCGTTTCTCGCACAAGCCAAGGAGGGCACCAGCCGGTTAACAGGCAGCCGGTCGATCGGCAGGTGACCACGAACTGTTGCTACGCTGCTGCTAATTGTTGTTGCCGCTTTTGGGTTTTGGTTTGTGGCTGTAAGTCCGAGCCACGACCGGGGGTCGGAATGTCTGGGTCGGTTCGACGTCGTCGCGGCTGCTGATGTTTGTGGCGCGACAGAGGAGGTGAAGGTGATGAGTGCCTTATGGTGGTTGGTGACGAGATGGACGGAGGAGCTGGGGTTGATGTCGGGTTTTCGGTTCCGGTCATAAGACTAAGATGGAGGTGGTGATTATGGCTTGGCCATGGTTGATTGATGATGAATTGATGGTGGGTGATTTTGACAAAGGTCAAAGTTGACCTTGCTTGTCTTCTTGTTTCGTTTCTCTATTTGATTTCCTTTGACCCGTCTTTATTTCTCATCTCGTCTTGCTTTTCCGTCTCACTTCTCTTAACTCGGCACCTACAAAAAATGTTAAGACGAAAAGTAGTGTAAAATCAAGAAAATTAACAATTATTTACAATAAGGGTAACAAAACTAATAAAATCTAAATAATTAGTAAAATGAGCTTTTAACGATTAAAGTACGCAAAATCGAGTCAACTAAGTAGCATAAATGAGGGGTAAAACGCTACTAAAATATTACTTATCAGCTGGCAAGGGTTACCGCTGTGGTGGTAGCTCAGTTACTTGAGTATGGTGTTGTTGTTGATGGTTGGCTACGCTCTGATGTGCTTACTTATCTTTGTGCATTTATTGATGTATGACGGTACTGACCCTATTATTGTTTTAAGAACTGCTGTGATCCATTGGGGAATGGTGAGCAGGAGTTTAGCAGGTATTCCGTTTAAGTTCGCTTGGGGATTGGGTGAGATGATGTTGCTGGCGAGTCGAGCTTCCGCCTTGTTTAGAATTATTTAGGATTTCACTTTATCTTTGAGTTGATTTAAGTACTTTATTTAAGACGACATTCAATTTAGTTTTGACAATGTAATCATTTACACTTTTACTTAATAAATGTTGTTTCTCGATTGTTTATTTGATATGTTCTACCTCGGGTAACCGAGATGGTAGCATCCTGATTTACTAAGGAAGGTCTTGTAAGGCTCTTTGGTAGAAGAGGGTGTTAAAGACGGTTCCAGACCCCGAGTTCGCCTCTCGTGGCTCTCTTTCCACTAGGGGGATTGACGCGGGGGTTAGTCGCCCTCCCCCGGTTCAAACAAATACTTGTAATACTCAATACCAAACTAATTAATGTAGTAGGGTAAGGAAGTCGATCCCAAGAGACGGTGATTATGGTTCTAAGGCGGTTTAATCAAATTCTAGTTTAGTTCTAGCAATTAGCAAGTTGAAGAGGATTAAAGATAAACTAGACTAACAAGAAGGCAAAGATGCGATGTAAAACAATAATTAAAAGGAACTAGAGTGAATGGGTTCATTAATGCAAGTATAGGTCAATTATGGTGGGGGTTAGGACTATTCTAAAGATAGTCTAGACATGTCTCCACCTCTCGGTGTAAGACGGATTAAAGGGCAAGCCTCCAACTCTCGATGCGAGACGAGCCCTAGTCTAAGGTTCGATTGGGTTCTCGCCCTAACCTCCCCCTAAACATCCAACACACACACAACAACAATACAAGTCTAAGCTCTCTCTCAAACTAGCAATAAAACATGAGAAAGACTCAAATTACTCATTCAAGCATTTCAACAAACACCTTGTGTGCACAAAACAAGTAGACTACCAAAAGACTTAATCTTTATGCCCAATTACCATAATCGACCCTTGAACTCACATTAAATCCCCCATCTAGCCCTAGTCTAACACTACTCACTCATACTAATGAAGGAAGGCATTAAAGATGGATACTTTGATATGAAATAAGCAAGAGAAGACATATTCAACATGAAAACTAAGTAAATAAACAAGAACAAGTAATTAGAAGACAATTAATGAAATAAAGATGAGAAATTGTACCAAACTTGTAAGAAAGATTGAAACTTGGATTAATAATCAAATAAGACTCTCCTCTTGTCTTCAAATTATAACCCAAATCTTCACTTGTAACTAGGAGAAAGACTAAATCTAACAATAACTAACTAGGAAATTGAGTAATTATCACTAATTAAGAGAGATTAAAGTACTAATTAGAGAGGTATTTCTTATTAATTACTAGGGTTCTTGTGTCTAGGGTTGTGTGTCTAGGGTTAATTAGGAGGGGGGTATTTATAGGTTGGTAGGATTAAGGGGTCAAAAGAAAGAAAAGAAAGAGAAAAATCAAATTGCGGGCAAGGGGAGGCTCAGCCGGCCGGCCGGCCGCCGGTGGCCTGGACCGACTGAGCACCTCTGGATCTTCTCCATCTTTCTTTTCTCTTCCTCTCATTAGGCGACGCCCCAGCCGGTCGGACCGGCTGCCGGTGGCCCTGACCGGCTGGAGGCCACTGCTCCTTTTGCTCTGTCTTCTTCCTATGTGCGTGACCCAGCCGGTTCGGCCGGCTGCCGGTTGGTCCGACCGGCTGGAGTCCTCTGCCATGGTTTCTCCTACTTCCTCGGCTCTTTCTTGGAGGTGGGTGGCCAGGCCGGTGGGCCGGCTGCCGGTGGCACCACCGGCTGGCACTCCACTTCCGACCTTCCTCTTTCTTCTTTTCTTATTTTCTTCTTTGTGTTTAGTCTTGTGACGGTTTCTCGGTTCTCATCCCATCTCGTCTTTGTCTTAACATATTTCCTATAAAATGAGACGGAATTAAATGATATGGGAGTACACGGAATGGGGGCCAAAATATGATAAAACCGACGCTAAATTAAACTAAATGCAATGAAACATAAGAAAATAAAGAGGGGAAACGGTCTAAAATAATCGTATATCAAACCTCCCCACACTTAAACATTACTCGTCCCCGAGTAAGTAAGTGAGCAAAAACAAGACCCTTATTTAAATAAGCTAAACTAAACTACTAGAATCCGATGAAAGGCAATTAACGGGCCTTCTCCGTCCCTTCAACTCACAACGAAATACAATGAGGTATGTACTCCCTTGCAACGCAAGTGGGGGTTTGCGGAAAACTTGCGGTGCATCCAAATGATGAGCACTTAAGACCATGACAAGAATGCACCGAACAAAAGAATAGTCACACGCCTCATCCATGTGACGAAAATATCTATAAGGAGAACCGTCTAAATAAATGCATGATCTTTATTGGCCACTAGTATCATAAAGCATGGAAAAGTGTTCGCCTCTTAGCGGTGCAAGTCTAATGAAAATTTCGAGTCCCGTATACTATTAGCTTTGTCAAGAGCGATAAAACGGAAGATGGAAATGAGATCCCCGTGACGTTATTAAACACAATAGCATATGGAATTCACGTCTCTCAACTAAATGAGACACAAGGGTCGTCCCGTCTCACTATGCAACTCAATGGTAATTGATCCAAGAAAGGTTAAGGGAAAATGAGATTTGAGTCTTATTGCTTGGAAATTTTTTCATTTGTCCAATTTTTTTTTTCTTTTGGTTTTCTTTTCTTTCTTTTTGAGTTGCATTTTTTATTTGCAGTTTTTGACATTATAGCACACGGTTTCCGTCAAGGGCACGCGGTCGGAACCAACAATAGGGGTATCCCCACCGTAGTGGCATCGAGCGGTACCCAAGATGTGGGCCCACTAGAATCCCTAGAAGTTCCGTTTTGCATTTCCTCGACGAAAACAAGAAAACATGATATTTGACTCAAAAATTTTAACTTGTTTGCGTTGTTTCCTTTTTGTGAGTAGAAGTGGAAGAACAATGAATCAAGGTTGGTTGCATAGTGAGACGGTCACCTAAGAATTCTTTCAACTAACGGAATATTCGCATCAATTGGGGTTGTCGAGGTAGGATAAGCGCAAACTCATGACTCGGCATTAGTAGACGGGTCAAAATTCATTAGAAATACACAACCTAGGGCGTATAAAATTCCACGATTAAGATGAACACTTTATGAGTGGAAAAGTAGCTAGAAGGGATTATGCACATTCAACAAGTTTTCCAAATAGACAAATTATAAAACCAACTTTCTAAACGCAACTATATGCCATGATGCAATCTACATATACAACCTAAATGCACATGCTCTAACCGACTATATGACACACAAGCTAGTGATATCTCCTAACAACACATAAGTGGCACACATGTCAATCAACAAAATCCACAACATCGTCGTCAACACATCACGTCTCCTCAAACAACAAGTAAGAAGAAAAAGAGATAAGGGAGAAGAGAATAGGAAAGATCTCACCATGGCGTCTTCATTTTCCCTATTTCGTGCTTCTTATGATGTGGGGTGCACCTATATATTGAGATAAGAGGAAGCACACAACAATATATACAAAATAAACTAATTTTTAGGATTTTTTCAAATTTTTTCAAATTTTTAAATTTTTGAATTTTTCAAAATTAATCTATATACACTAATCTTCTCCCCACACTTAAATCGGACATTGTCCTCAATGGTCCGAAAGCTAGGAGGGGAAGAGCAAACTAAATGCAAAAACATGTTTTTGAGTTTTTCAATAGCAAGAAAATGTAAATGACAATGCAAAAAGTGAAATAAATCTAAAATAAATGCAAGCTAACTACATGGATGCAATTTTGTTTATTGATATGAGAAGAGAGCTAATTTGAATTAACTCGCATTTGGATGCTTAGGGGAAAACTTTGGATTCAGGGAAATTTTATTTGGATTTTCAAAGTGGGGTAAGGGACAATATTCAACTCATGAATGCTTAAGAATGAATGAAATTCATCAAAATGCATATGCTCAAGGGAGTGAAGTGGTCCACTTACTCGTACCCACAAGGGAAGCTTGTCAATTTTGCCACCGCTTTGCATCATCGTTGCTCAAAGCCCGGAGCAACTTATCAAATTCTTGAGCAAACCCCATAAACAAGCACAACTAAACGACAATGGGGCTCAAAGAATCATACACCGGTAAACCCAACCCAAGCTCAATCGACTCTTCACCGTCTTCTTCGTGGTACAAAGTAGGAGATGTTGGTAAAATATAGCTAGACTCACATGGCAACTCTCCACACCCCTTGGTAATTTTGGGTGGCTTATCGTGGTAGACGGGAGGGGTAAAGAGTGTGAAAACACTCACCCTCTCAAGAGGATCAAGAGGCAAGGGTATAAAATGCTTCAAAGTGGTAGGTGAAGGAGGAAGCAAGACCGCAACTTCACCGTTTTCTTCATCAAGGAGCGATTTTCCCAAGTAGTTTTCTCTCATAGCTTCCTCAATCTTATCAACTTGGCTCTCCCAACTAGAGGAGGAGTCAAGAAGCCAAGGATCACTTTCTGGAGAGTTTAAGTCAAATGAAATTGGAGAATTCAAAAATGCTTCAATTTCATCGTCAATAAGACCATCTATCTCGTTCTCCCTAGAGCTCTCCAAAGCTATAACACCAAACAAGTCATCACTCTCATCACTCTCCTCTTTTCTCCTATCATCAACAATGTCTTCAACGACATTCACAGAATAAGCACTTTCAAACATCGGCTTGGACAAGATACCCGTCAAGGAAAACTCAATTGCATTGCCTCCAACATTGAAAGATAGTCGCCCGTTCTTCACATCGATCATGACTCCCCCGGTTGCCATGAAAGGTCTTCCGAGGATTATTGGAGTTTGTTGATCCTCCGGAATATCTAATACCACGAAGTCCGCCGGTATGTAGAAATTCCCTACCTTTACCGGTACATCCTCTATTACACCCCTTGGATATTGGACCGATCGGTCGGCAAGTTACAATGCCATGGAGGTAGGAATCATGTCTTGTAAGCCGAGTTTCTTAGCAATAGGAAGTGACAAGATGCTAACACTTGCACCCAAGTCACACAATGCTCTTTCAATGTTCACATTGCCAACCATGCATGGAATTGAAAAGCTACCCGGATCTTGTAACTTCTTTGGCATATGGTTAAGCAACACCGCACTACATTCTCCCGTCAAGGCTACAAGCCCATCATTGGTTATGCTCATCTTCTTAGTCAACACCTCCTTAAGAAATTTGGTGTAAAGTGGCATATGGCTCGCCACCTCGGTGAAAGGTGATGAGGCTTCAAGCTTCTTTAGCATTCCCACAAACTTTGCAAATTTCTTCTCTTTACTCACGGTTTTGGGCCGGGTGGGAAAGGGTAAAGGAGGTGTGTAATCTTGGGTCACATTTGGAGGAGGTTGGGTGATTTCATCTTCACTAGAGTAATGGTCTTCCTCCATCTTACCCTTCAACTTTCTCTTTTCATTGGAACTCATGGGTTTTTGAGGATTTTTCAACTTGTTCTCTCCCACCAAAGTGATAGCATGTAATTGTTGGTGATGTGGTGGGCCATACTTAGGGTGGGAGCCTTGGATTGGTAGGACATGTTCCCCTTTTTGAACAGTAATGGGTTCTTGGTTGGCCAAGTAGGAATCAAAATTTCTTTGTTGAGCTTGAACATTAGAAATGTCGGATCTCAAGAGCTTGATCATTTGTTCCGTATTTGCCTCACGTTGCATGGCCCTAATCTCCATACCCTTCAAAATTTGTTCAATGGAAGAGTTGGATTGTTCATTCGAGGGGGGTGGTTGTTGGAAAGTTTGTTGATTTTGAGGATTGTGATTGTTGTGTTGATTTCAGTTGTTGTTGTTTCTTTGGTCTTTAAATGGAGGAGGGACATAAGATTGGTTGCTTTGATGTGAAAATCTTCTAGAGTCGGAATTTTGGCCTTGGTTGTTGTTGTTGTAAGACCTTGAATGGTCGGGTTTAGGAGGTGGTTGGTATTGAGGAGCTTGATATTTGGGGTCCAAGGGTTGACCCTCATAAGAAATCCTCGGGTCTTGATTGGGAAAAGCCCGGTAGAAGGTTTCTTGGCGTTTATAGGAATACCTTGGTTGATCTTGCAAGGAGTAGCAATCTTGTTGAACATGGTCATCTATTGGAAAGGAAGGGCACAAGTCATATGTCTGGCCGACACCACCACATGTGTCACAAATAGGTTGTTGAGAATAGGTCCTTGGAGGAGACCTTGGTTGCTCAAGATAGTAGACCCTAGCATGGCTAGGTCTCTCCCCTTGGATATGATGGATTTGACCCTTGCCTCTTTCCAACCCCAAATTATCAAACTTCTTGGATAGCTCATCCAACTTAACTTTTGTCTCCAATTCAAGCCTACTAGGCCCCTCACTCTTACCCTCGCTCTCTCTCGAACCATAACTATTCTCCATCTCGGAGATGTTTTGAATCATCTCCGTGATTTCGGCGTTGTTCATCTTATCGAAATTTCCCCCGGAGGCCGCCACTATCATGTCTCGAAATCTTTGCTCTAGAGTTTGAAAGAAGATTTGAGTAGTCAACCATTTCGGGATACCATGGTGAGGGCAAGAGGTTAGAAGATCTCGAAACCTCTCCCAAGCTTCACTCAATGTCTCATAATCTTTTTGCTTGAAAGTTTGGATTTCATGTCTTATTCTTGCCGTTTTTGAGGGGGGGTAGAATTTGGTGATAAAGGCTTTTGAGAGACTAGCCCAAGTGGTGAAAGTTCTCGGCTCATGGGAATTCAACCACTTTTTTGCATTGTCCTTCAAGGAGAAGGTAAATAATATGAGCAAGATTTGGTCTTCGGTGATCCCATTCCTCTTTATCGTTCCCACCTTCTCCTTAAAACCTACCAAGTGCTCATGAGCATCCTCATTCTTCAACCCATGAAATATGTCTTGTTGAATGAATGAGATGACATGATGACGGAGTTCAAAAGTGTTGGGAGCAATAGCTCCGTAGTTAATGGCCGAACAAGACCGATTAGGGTCCGTCCTATTGTAATAGCCCATGGGTTGGTCCGCCATTTCTTGTATGAAAGGGTTGTTTGTTGGTGAGTTTGGTGGAAGTGGAGAATTTGGTATTGTGGGTGAAAGGGTGTTGTTGGAATTTTGTGAGGAAGTGGGTGAATTTATGGGTGATGTGTTTATTGGAATGTTTGTGGGTATGATGAGGGGTGGTAAGGTGGGAGGTGGTGTTTGTGAGGTTGAAGTCTCAATTGTGGGAGGTGGAGTATTTATGGGGGTAAGGATGGGTGGAGATCTTCTTAAAGAAGCAAGTGCTTGTCTTCTTCTTGCCCGGAAAGTCTTCTCAATCTCTCGATCAAGCGGGAAAAGAGATCCGATGAAACACCTACTCATGCACTCAAAGAAAGATCAAATAGTCCTAATGCAAATAGATGCACTAGGACAAAAGGAAAATCAAACAAACAAAAGTGAACTAAGCCTAAAATCAATTAAACTATCTTATCCTATATCGCCGTCCCCGGCAGCGGCGCCATTTTGACGCGGGGTTAGTCGCCCTCCCCCGGTTCAAACAAATACTTGTAATACTCAATACCAAACTAATTAATGTAGTAGGGTAAGGAGGTCGATCCCAAGAGACGGTGATTATGGTTCTAAGGCGGTTTAATCAAATTCTAGTTTAGTTCTAGCAATTAGCAAGTTGAAAAGGATTAAAGATAAACTAGACTAACAAGAAGGCAAAGATGCGATGTAAAACAATAATTAAAAGGAACTAGGGTGGATGGGTTCATTAATGCAAGTATAGGTCAATTATGGTGGGGGTTAGGACTAGTCTAAAGATAGTCTAGACATGTCTCCACCTCTCGGTGTAAGACGGAATAAAGGGCAAGCCTCCAACTCTCGATGCGAGACGAGCCCTAGTCTAAGGTTCGATTGGGTTCTCGCCTTAACCTCCCCCTAAACATCCAACACACACACAACAACAATACAAGTCTAAGCTCTCGCTCAAACTAGCAATAAAACATGAGAAAGACTCAAATTACTCATTCAAGCATTTCAACAAACACCTTGTGTGCACAAAACAAGTAGACTACCAAAAGACTTAATCTTTATGCCCAATTACCATAATCGACCCATGAACTCACATTAAATCCCCCATCTAGCCCTAGTCTAACACTACTCACTCATACTAATGAAGGAAGGCATTAAAGATGGATACTTTGATATGAAACAAGCAAGAGAAGACATATTCAACATGAAAACTAAGTAAATAAACAAGAACAAGTAATTAGAAGACAATTAATGAAATAAAGATGAGAAATTGTACCAAACTTGTAAGAAAGTTTGAAATTTGGATAAATAATCAAATAAGAGTCTCCTCTTGTCTTCAAATTATAACCCAAATCTTCATTAGTAACTAGGAGAAAGACTAAATCTAACAATAACTAACTAGGAAATTGAGTAATTATCACTAATTAAGAGAGATTAAAGTACTAATTAGAGAGGTATTTCTTATTAATTACTAGGGTTCTTGCGTCTAGGGTTGTGTGTCTAGGGTTAATTAGGAGGGGGTATTTATAGGTTGGTAGGATTAGGGGGTCAAAAGAAAGAAAAGAAAGAGAAAAATCAAATTGCGGGCAAGGGGAGGCTCAGCCGGCCAGCCGGCCGCCGGTGGCCTGGACCGGCTAAGCACCTCTGGCTCTTCTCTGTCTTTCTTTTCTCTTCCTCTCATTAGGCGACGCCCCAGCCGGTCGGACCGGCTGCCGATGGCCCTGACCGGCTGGAGGCCACTGGTCCTTTTGCTTCGTCTTCTTCCCATGTGTGTGACCCAGCCGGTCCGGCCGGCTGCCGGTTGGTCCGACCGGCTAGAGTCCTCTGCCATGGTTTCTCCTTCTTCCTCGGCTCTTTCTTGGAGGTCGGTGGCCAGGCCGGTGGGCCGGCTGCCGGTGGCACCACCGGCTGCCACTCCACTTCCGACCTTCCTCTTTCTTCTTTTCTTATTTTCTTCTTTGTGTTTAGTCTTGTGACGGTTTCTCGGTTCTCATCCCGTCTCGTCTTTGTCTTAACATATTTCCTATAAAATGAGATGGAATTAAATGATATGGGAGTACACAGAATGGGGGCCAAAATACGATAAAACCGACGCTAAATTAAACTAAATGCAATGAAACATAAGAAAATAAAGAGGGGAAACGGTCTAAAATAATCGTATATCAGGGATGTGCACATTAATGTTCCTGGAACTCTTGTTGCGGTGAGACGGGCTTTTGATGTCCAGTGCTGCGGTCTGGCATCAGTTGATGGTACGGCGCTCGGATCTGCAATCTGACGCTAGCATGGGTGACTGCTTTGGCGGGAACTCGTTAACTGGAGTTGGAGATGTTGTTGGTAACAGATTACTTGATACTTGGTTATCTCGTTGTGATTGTTGACAATGTTGATGTGTTGGTTGATGTATGATGGTACTGGCCTCTTTTCTGTTTTCAAAATTGTTGTGATCCATTGGGGAGTGGTGAGCAAGAGTTTAACATGTATTCCTTTGAGCACGCGTAAGGATTGGAGGGAATGCCGCTGGATGATGAGTCTTAGCTTTCGTTGTGTCTTTTGTTATTAGACTTTCAGTTTAGTTGAGTACTTTGGGTTGGAGACCTTGTTTTCATATTGGTTTGAAACAATTATGTAACCGATTTAAACTTTGCTTTTAATAAATGTCGTTTCTTTATTATCCATTTGATATGTACTACTGCGGTTAACCGAGATGGTAACACTCCTATTTACTAAGAAGGCCCTTGGTAAGGCTCTTTGGTATGAGGGGGTATTACAAGGGTGGTCAGATCTGGTGGGTGGCGGTGGGTTTACAGTGGTGGGGTAGGGTGGACTGACGATGATGGGGGTGGTGGTGCACCGATGATGGTTGGGGGCTGACAAGGGGTGTGGGTGGCTAGACTAACACAATCCCTCTATTAGAGTAACCCCCCCCCCCCCCCCCCCCCCCCCCCTCTTCCTCAATAGAATGACACTTGGGTAGGGTGGATGTTGGGGTAGGTGTGAATTGTTGGAGTAACCCTCCCCTATATTAACGTAACACTCCGCTTGTACTAGAGTAACCTTGTAAAAGACTAAAAAGACAAAATGACTTTAAAGGACTAAAATTATACTTGTACACCGGTAGAGTTACACTTGATTTTACATATAAAAGTGTCACAATATAAATTCAAATTTTTATATTGAAAATGGCCTAAAAAGGATTAGAGTTACACTTGTAAAGCATATAGTTACACTTGTAAAGCATAAGAGTTATACTCATAAACCATTGAATTTACATATGAAAGTTTCAAAAAATATAAATTCCAATTTTTATGTTGGAAATGTTCTAAAATGATTAGAGTTACACTTGTAAAGCATAGAGTTACACTCGTAAAACATAAAAGTTACACTCATAAAACCTTGAAAGTCACACAAAATATTTTTTTTACATTCGAAATCAGAGTTACACATTTCGCGGTTGAAGTAACAGTGGTATAGCATTACAGTTACACTCTCTCTCACCCTAACAAATATGTGGCTAAGAATAAGACTCATGGACTCAATATATATGAAGGACTCACCTGAACATGTGTCTCTCTATATATATATTTACTTACATACTAAGTATGTCTATAAGAGGTGGGAGAAATAATCGTTTTCTAACACAAATTTTCACATTTTGCATTATAAAGAAAAACAAAATTAACCACTTTTAGTACTCCAATACTGGAGATTGTGGGTGTTGTAACTCTTGCGGAGATTTACCGTAAGAGAAGCAAGTGGAAGAGGGATGACTACATATGTCATGGTCATATTTTGAATGGTATACACGTGTCTCTATTTGACATTTATCAAAATGTAGAGTCCGCTAAACGAAAGCCACCAAAACGCGTTCCCGATCGGGGTCGAACCCCTTTACTCACGTCTCTTCGTCTACTTGTCCTCTGTTTAATCAATGCTCATGTTATGAAACACTTATCTTTCAATCCGTCATTTTAATGCTTTCCTAGTGTTAGAAATTTACTTCTAATTCACAATAATTCTCATCAAATAGTTAGATTAGTAGTTTAAGTATTGGATTTGGGTAAATGATTGTTCTTCAATTTCAATGTCCTATTATTCAAGTTTCTCCATTGGTACTTTCTATTTGTCCTTTACTTTTAATCATTTCATTTCCTTGTTATCATCTCCTTATTATGCATTCTTTATCATTTGTGTTAGTAGTTAGTT
Source organism: Heliosperma pusillum (assembly GCA_022085475.1). Lineage (NCBI taxonomy): Eukaryota > Viridiplantae > Streptophyta > Magnoliopsida > Caryophyllales > Caryophyllaceae > Heliosperma > Heliosperma pusillum. The sequence goes on along the minus strand of JAIUZE010029616.1, from coordinate 4,010 downwards.
TAATTATTATAATGAGTGAGTAGTTTATTTATGTATTTTCTTTTTTACAATTGGAAAGCGAGTTAAAGTTACAAGCGGATAGCTCCTTTAGCTAATCTATGAGCTATCATATTGCAGTTTCTAGGAACGTAGCAAAATGAAATACAATGGAAACTATGAACCATATTAAAAATGTCTTCAATGATAATCTTCGTTCTATGATGAGGCCGATTAAGTTTAAGAACTTGGGATAACACCTGCAGGCAATCAGAGAAAAGAGAGATATGAACAAAGTTATATTTCAAAGCAGCATTTAATCCCTCTCGAATAGCCAGAGCTTCAGCTTGGTCCGCACTTTGAGCAGGGGGGAAACATGTAGATTAAAATTTCATATTATTGGATTTTGGGTTGTGTAAAAGTTGTCTTTATTTCAGATTCATGCTCGATTATTGTTGTTAGTCTTTAATTGGTAGCCACAATAATTAGACTATGTTTTTCATTCCTTTCCAAGATCGAAAGTCGAGATGATAATCAGACTAAGCATGATTAATAGCGTGATCTAGTATGATTGAAAGCTTTTAGGACCCGTTCTAAGGTTGGCACTAAACCGAGAGGTGGATGCATGGCATTGACCTATACATTTATCGAGTTCGCTCCCTTTATTTGACAACAATTCCTTGCTAATTTACATATATAAGCTATCCCCTAGATTCATCTTCATATTATTAATTATTGTCCATCTTATTATTGCTTTTAATTACCAACCAAACTCATATCAATCGACTCGACCTTGATAGAGTTCCTTCCATGGCACCTTATATAACATCTCTCATCTCCCTATGATCGATCCCTACTTTTCCTAACTACATTATTTTGTTTTATACTAGCTAGGGTAATTATCTTTGATTAGGTATGCGATAACCTATCAAATTTTGGCGTCATTGCAGGGAATCACAGTTTTGTTTGCTCTGTTAGTTGTTGAGTACTATCTTATTTTTCTTTTGTCTTAAGGAACACTTGTTTCTTGAGACCGTTTTCACAATTTTCTTGGAGTTTAAGTCTTATGCGCAGGTCTTCTCGGCTTGGTGTGCCAATTCTATTTCATTCCGATCCCGAGAGAACCTTCAATAGATGGCTAAATTACTTAAAGGAGATTTTTCAAGACTTTAATTTAGAGAGCTTGAACCATATTCAAGCTAACTATAAATATCTTGAACAAGAGGATCCTTCACCACCTACCACTTTCTATTTCTCCAATTAAGATGATGGTGCGACTATCTGATCATTTAAGCCCACTACTAAGACGCTTCATAGGGATGTTTCTACTCCCTAAATTGAAGCCACCACCTTTGAGATCAAGCCGGCTTTCATTTATTAGACTATTGAGAGGAACCAATGTAGTGGAAGTCTCACTGAAGATCCCAAATTGCACATACAAAACTATCCGACAAACTAGAGTCACCCAATAGCAAATTAGAGAGATGTTTTTCACCTTTTCTATCCCAACGGGTCAGCTATGCCAGCCCCGTCTATCCCATATACGGGTCACTCGATAGGCTTTGTTTCATCACGGATCACCTCTTCCCTCCCAAAAATGAGTTAACCCGGCCATATCCTTAATGAGCACATCCTCCTTGTGCTGAAGGAGCGATCCATGGGGTAAAGTTATCGTCCTGAATTGCTTCATAACCAAACAACCCAAACTCCATGGGACAACAATCACAACAACAATTATATAACTCAACCATCATCATCAATCATCATCAAAACAATAATCATCATAACATAATCACACATTAACCGTAACTGAGTAGGGAAATCTCACCTTACTCAATCTGAAATCTCAACAAGCACAAGCAACAAGAAGCTATAATTCTTCCTCTATGAAATCTCCACCTACATAGTATGATAATATACTACTAATTTCTACCAAATTAGCCAAACTACCATAATTAAAATAATTACCCATGACCTAAACCCCGAGATGATAAGTTATTGACAAAATGAATACTTATCAAAAGAAAAACTGCTATTCTAGATAGAACAATCTACCCACAAGATTTTCCAAAGAATGATTGAAAATAGGATTAGAGGTTATGAGAGATGATTAGAGAGTGATTAGGTGAGTAAAGGTAAGAGACGAACTGTTTAGAATGATAGTTATCCTACATAACCCTTTGCTCAAGAAAGAAAGAACATGTCGCAAAAATAGCTACGAACTGGGTTCACTCGGTCGAGTACTCAATTAAGTCACCCTACTTAACTGAGTGCTCAAAATGCTTGGTTGAGTACCGTAGAACAACTTTGACCCAATGCTACCAAGGAACTTCCACTCGACTAAGTACCTTCCACTCGATCGAGTATCCTCCATACTCGACCAAGTAGTCACCATACTCGACTGAGTAGTCATCTTACTCGACCGAGTACCCGATCGAGTAACAACCCAAAAAGACACGAGTATTACAATCTTCCCTCCCTAAAAAGAACTTTATCCTCAAATTTCGCACCCACTCTATAATCAAAACAACAATCCATACAAATACTAGGACCAAAAACAAAAAAAGCACCCACCAAAACCGACACAGTACACAACACAACCAAATAAAACATCACAAAGCCCAACTTCTAACAACAACAAATACCAACACTTACCTTAACCATTACCAAAACCAATCAACACACAATATAATCTACCCACCTTACTAAAATATGAGCAAGGGATGTTACTATTCATAATGAATAGTACTCATTTGCTCACATCTGCTGGGCTACATGGTTGGGCCTTTGCTATTTGGGCTTCGACCAATGTCTTTTTCTTTTAATCTATCTGGGTCGGTCATTTTCTTAGCAAAATGAAGCTTTTGGTAACAACCTAGCTAACTTCCTCAATTATTTTCTTCCCCTTCTTTCATCCTCTCACACTCTCTATTGCTCTTATATCTCCTCAACTTCTTACGTCAATAATTAATTTGTGACATCCGCAAACTTTTACATATATCTTCTCTCATCCCCATCTTTGTTTTCTCTGTTAGCTTCATAAAATAAATCGACTCTACACTTCAACTTTGATTAGACAACAATATATCTCAAATTCAATGTCAAGGAAGTAGATGACTATCGTAAGCGGGATTTCATTTCTTTTTATTTGTTTGCATTCTGAAATAATGGTCTGAATCTCATGTACTATGTGTGCAGATTTAGCCATTAGCTCTCATACTTGATATCCACGGATTATTTAATGAGTAAGATTATACGGTTTTCGATTCGGTTCCTATTTTTAATACTCCCTCTTATTCCATATAATCTTCCCCTTTGCTTTTCATTATGTATTGGATATTAATTGGTTGCCCATTATTTATGGTAAATTTTGAGTTAACTTTTTGGTAATTAATGCCATAAGTGCTTCTCTTATGTTTTTAGGTTTTGCATTATTTAGCTCCGAGATGATTTGTGCCTGGAAATGGCATAGCATGTCAGATTCCTCAGGTTTCTCATTTTCTCCATTTTTCAACTTCATATTGGTTTGTAGAATATATGTTTCTTGTGAAATCTGTTGATTTTGATGAGCTAGGTTAATTTTGTTCATTGATTTTGGGATGAACTAGGTTAATATTGTTGCGCATTGAGGAGTCAGTTGAAGTGTCTGGTCCAATATCATTTGCTTGGGCTTACGTGAATATATGGTCAGTCTACTTTCGCGGGTCTTGCGGTTTGGTCTTAGCTTCACAACCACACTATTATCTCGTAAGTACTAAATTGGAGTATGCAACTGTCAATTTAAGTAATGATTACTTAGTAGAATGTCTACCTAAATTGATCTTGTTGATCTCAAGTAGCATAAAGCCATGATATAAATAGCAAAATAGGATAGGTTGTCCTCTTATGGTGTTTTTGTGACAACCCTCGCGAATGCGGAAATATAAAACATACAAGCATGTGAATTATATAGCGGAAATAGGTAGTTTTTAAAAACTTTTATACATGCAAGTTAAATAAAACGAGGAGTGTCAAAATATTACAAACTAAGTACG
>JAIUZE010029612.1:0-17788 GCA_022085475.1 Heliosperma pusillum | reverse complement strand
TTTGTTAGAGGAAATTTCTAATTTTTGTTCCCTATATTTTGAAGATCACATTGACACAAAAGCGAAGGACTTGGAGGTTGGTGTGAATTCCGATAACCAACTAGATTCAAATATACCCGAGTTGTTCAATGATGACTTGGGAAATACTACCGGGAAATGTATACCGAGGTACTTAAATGAAAAAGCGTTTGAAGAAGCTCATTTTTATGTGCTAAGAAACTGTGGGCAATTTTTAGAGACTTATGAAAAGTAAGTTGTTGATTCATTATTACACAAATAACTTTTCGTAATAAAATTAATTCATTATAGTTAAAACGTACATTACTAATTAAAACATGTGTTGATGTCACGTCTTATTATTAGGGAATTCGAGACGTACATCAAACTCACATATCCTGATGTCACGTCTTATGATGATGTTTGGAGCAAACATGACAAAAGTTTTTCGAAATGGTTGGGAAATGAAGTAAGATCACATTTCAATTTCTTATTAACTAATAATTAATATTGAGAATATAACATCTTAATATAATTAATATATTGTTTTATTGATATCTAGGCTTATAGATTGAAGGATCCTTTAATAATAGCTCTAGCAGGGGTCCAAGTAACTGGGTGAGGACATGGAGAAGATATTCTATCAATGGCTATAAATTTCGTGCTTTTAAAGAGGGAGTTGATGTTCCGAAAGCTACTATAAGCAATGGGGTTTGTGTGAGTTCTACTGAAGGGTTGGACTACTACGGAACCCTTAATGAAGTAGTTGAGCTTTCTTATTATACCGAGCACAGAATTTATAAAGCCATATTGTTTAAATGTGATTGGTTTGATAATTCCCCACAAGAAGTTAGTATCCATAAGGTATACGGACTTGTCGATGTAAACTTAAAAAAAAAACTTCGTGGACATAACCCATTCGTGGCAGCTTTTCAAGTGGATCAAGTGTGTTATGCTCCTTATCCGACCACTAAGAAAGATAATCAATGGTCTGCGGTTTTTAAAATCAAGGCACGATGCATGTTGATGCTCCTGTTGACGAAATTGTCCTCCAAGAAGATGTGGTTGTCAATAGTCAGTTTAATTTCACCAATTTTGGTGGAAGAGACACAAAGTGAGGATGAATATGAAGTGGTTGTTGAAAGGGGTGAAGGGGAGTATGACAAGGACATCGGTGATGAAGAAAAAGAAAAAGATGATGAAGATGAAGAAATTCAACTAGTACAAAATGAGGAAGATGAGGAAGAAGTCGGAATACTTTTTTCAGATGATGAAAGTTTGTTGGTTTGTAGTGATAGTGATAGTGAGGGTCACTAGTTAATTGTAATCTATTTGTCAAAATACAATTATAATCAAATTTGAAACTTTGCATTGTAATTCAAAACGTTTGGTCACGGTTTTTATATATTGAACTACCTAACAATTTCCATTGTATATAGCTTTTACTTATGGCAGGTGGGTCGTTTATCAGACGAATCATAGGTAGCACTAGTCGTTCTCGTCGTGCTGATGATGAGCGGAACGAGGAGGAGGAGCAGGAGCAGGAGCAGGAGCAGGAGCAAGAGCAAGAGCAGGTGGCGATCCCGACGACACAGCAGGAGAGTAACCGGATTATTCTGTCTCGCAATCCTGCCATAGGCCAGTGGTAAGTGTCTAATTAATATATAGAATACTTTTATTATCGCAAACTTTATTTTATTATCACTTTTACGCTAACTTCTATTATCTTTTATTATCACGTTCGTTCTAATATGTATATTTTTCAGGTGGGACGACAAGCCGATCAAGCAATACGTTACTTGGTCTTTTATTCGTACCATAGGCCGAGAATACTTCACCAAATGGAGTGAAGCGAGCCACTACCAGCGTAGGCGGATGTGGGAATACTTTCAGGTATATTTTATTACGGTTCCTTTGAACCTTCATAAAGAACATGAACCAAGTAATTGTTTTCATTCAAAAAGTATAGTTATACAATTTCAGCAATTACTAACAAGTTGTTTATGATGAAATAGAATCATGTTAACTCGGTCGATCCGAACTACGACCCGAAGCCCGACTGGCAGAAACAAGTCACGAGGCGGATTACGTCACTTGTTAATGGCTGCAAGTATAACAAAATAGGCCGGAATGGGTGCCCGAAAGTTGGTGGGAAAACATTAGAAATAGGCCCGAAAACGGTCAGGTGGCGAGAAAGCGGTGGGCACCCATACTCTAGACCGGAAGAGTTGTTCCGATGCTTTTAAAGAATTGGTAAGTCCTTTATTTTTTACTTCACATACAATTTGCATATTAATTATGAAGGATTAATATTGCTGATAAATCACTTAATGTTTTTATAATACTTTCAGGTTGATCTTACGCCGTACAGGTTGTTTGAGAAAACAAAAAAGACAAGAAGGGCGAGTGGGTTAACCCTAGAGCCGCTAAGACAAACGTAAGTTTGTCTATCTAATAATTACTAAGGATTTTTTATTTATATCCAATTTTAATACTCTTTATATTATTAGCTTCGTTTTGTTTTGATTACTTAATGTTTTTAATTATATAATTTTTTTTTTGTGGGTTCAGGATGCTTACACCGAGGAGATGAGTCAGCGAACGCCAACTGGCGAGACTCCAGACGAATTCCATGCATTCTACAAAGCGGTAGACGGATTCGATAAGAAGTCGAGGCTCTTCGGGATGGGAGACAAGGGGAAAGAAGTGTGGTATGATCCACCAAGCAACAAAAGTGCACGCGCATCATTCTCCTACAATCCTACAGATTACACCCGATTCGAGAGTGAGAATACTCAAATGAAAGAGCAATTGAATTCACTTGCGAATGAACGAGAACATGAGCGAGCCGCCCGACTTGCCCTAGAAACACAAGTACGGGCAAATCAGCAACAAATGGATCAAGAAGCCGCGGCAATGGCTGTCATGCAAGCGGCTATGATAAAATTTCTTCCCCCGGAGTTATGCAGCAACTTCCCTCCTCCACGTCCAAGAGATGACAACGCGGACGACGGGCACGGTTTTGGAGGAGCTCCCGTTACCCCCTTAGGTTAGTAATGTTTAATCTACCTAAGTTAGGAACCGTTGAATTTGTAAGCTTGTAAAAACAAAGTTGTATGAATTTGTTTAACATTTTATGTAATGAATTCTTTTTCCAATTTCCATCGGTTTTCCCCTTTATTTTTATTGCCTTTTGTTGATTCCCGACCATGCGGTTGATGTGAGTATGAATTACCGCTTTGCGGTGAGCTTATGTATTTTCTGTATTGCTGGTTTTGTTGAAATTTTCACCGTTTAAAACAATGCAAAAAACGCATTGTGGCTGGACAGCAGGCTGCTGTTTCCAGCCACTAATACCTTACGTACTGACGGAAATTCCGTCAGTAAAGTCAAGATTGACTTGCCTTTCTGACGGAAAAACCGTCAGTAAAGTGAAGATTGACTTGACTTTCCTGACGGAATTTCCGTCAGTAAGGCAAGTCAATCTTGACTTTACTGATGGTTTTTCCGTCACAAAAGGCAAGTCAATCTTGACTTTACTGACGGAATTTCCGTCAGTACTGTCAAGTCAATCTTGACTCTCCAATCGAATTGACTGACGAAACGTCCGTCAGGAAGCCGTCAGTAGCGAAAGTACTGACGGAAATTCCGTTAGAAGTCGTTTTTTCGTTACCAATTGAAGTAACGCGCTTTCCTGACGGAAATTCCGTCAGTAATGGAAATTACTGACGGATTTCCGGTGTTACTGACGAATTTTGTCCGTCAGTTTCCCGAGTTCGTTTTGTAGTGAATGTTTGGATCTGTGATAAGACAATCATTATTCAACAACGGAATGCTAATACTAGTGGGAAATCAAGGAGAAATGCTTTGTCCTTTAACGTTAAGGACAAGAACAAGGTTTAAAAACAAAACTCGGATGCGTAAGGGCAAAACTAATATGATTAGTAAGTCCAAACTTAGGCAAAATGTTGTCACATACCAGAAATAATGTTTCTATTGTTCCAATGTTAGAAATTGGAGGAGAAACTGCCCTAAATACTTAAAGAATAAGAAAGCTGAGCGTATAATGCTAGATTGTTCTATATCTTACGAGATCTAGATAATAGATACAAATTATGCTAGTACCACAACTTGGGTATTGGATACTGGTTGTAGTACTCACCTCTGTAAATTCTTATAAGGGTTGGGTAACGTGAGACCACACGCGAAAGGTGATATCGACATGCGAATTACAAATGGAGATAAAATAGCTGTTATTTCTGTAGGAACATATATACTCACTTTAGTTTCAGGTTTCTAGTTGTACCTCAATAATTGTTATTACGTACTAACTTTAAGTAAGAATATTATATAAGTATATGTGTTGGACACAGAGGGATTCATCTTTATGATTAAAAATTATTGTTGTACCATTTCATATGATGAATTGGTTTATGACCAAGCCATATTAATTGGAGGTATTTATGTTCTTGACTTAACTAAAGACGTGTATCATGTAGATAGTAAAAGACAAAAATTAGGTGATTCAGTTTAATCGTATCTATGGCATTGTCGTTTAGGGCATATAAACAAAAAACGCATAAAGAGACTCGTATCGATGGGTATTCTTAAACCATTTGATTATGAATTATATGGTACCTGCGAATCGTGCCTTCTCGGCAAGATGACTCATGCTCCTTTTAATGGAAAAGGAACTCGAGCTAGTGAGGTATTGAGAATAATACATACGGATGTGTGTGATCCATTAGATATGACTGCCAGAGGCGGTTATGACTATTTCATTAGTTTTACAGGCGGTTTAAGTAGATATGTTTATGTCTACTTAATGAGACATAAAACTGAAGCCTTTGAAAATTTCAAGGAATTTTAGAATGAAATAGAAAACCAATTGGTTAGGAAGATCAAAGCCTTACGATCTGATCGCGATGGCGAATAATTAAGTAATGAATTTGATGATCATATGAAAGACTACTATAGTATTGTATCACAACTGACTCTTCCTAGAGCACCACAACTGAATGGTGTGGCTGAAAGGAGAAACCGACCTTTGTTGGACATGGTTCGGTCAATGATGAGTCAGACTAAGCTACGAGATTCATTTTACGGTTTCACAATTTTGTCAGCTATATTCTCTCTAAATCGAAACCCGACTAAGGCAGCCGAAAAAACTTCATATGTGATATGGAAAGGAAGGGTCGCTAATTTGTCATTCTTCCAAAGTATGGGGTTGCAAAGCTTATGTCGAGAGCAAATCTGGCGATAACCTAGCAGCTTAATCTGACAAATGTATTTTTGTGGGTTATCCAAACAAAACACGTGGATATTACTTCTATAATCGTCACAAGAACAAAGTGTTTGTGTCTCGTGATGCTGCCTATCAATAATAAGAGTTTGTTTCTAGAAAATGGAGTGGGATAAAATTTGAACTTGCTGAAATGAAGAGGAAAATATTGCAGAATTTACGCAAGAAAATATTTCCTCTACGTCAAATTCAGTAGTTGTTCCCTTGGAACCTAGGAGATCAGGTAATGCTAGTCACCCACCTAATAGATACTTAGGTATTATCGAGAACGGAGGTGATAGCTTGTGTTATTTTTGGAAGGTGACGATCGTGCAACCTACAAAGAAGCTATTTCAAGTCCCGACTCCCGACACTGGCTTGAGGTCATGCCATCCGCAATAGATTTCATGCACCATAATCAGGCCTGGGACCTAGTAAATTTGCTGGAAGGAGTGCGACCTTTACGGTGTAAATGGATCTTTGAGATAAAGATCGGCTTGGATGGACACAAAGATGTTCACAAAGCTAGATTGTTGGCAAAGGGTTTCACCCAAGTTCATGGTCTTCACTTACGACACTCAAACAAAGCATGACTATTAGGTGTCTATAATACCGCAAAGAATGAACCACACGAGACTGGAAGTGGGTGTTGGATTTATTAATTTCAAATTTAAAGCTAGTGCCATCAAATTCCATGGTAAGAGAACCTTTATGGAAAACAATTTTAGTCCTCGCAGTCCTCAAGAATGGTATCCTTAATAAGACGGGTATAGCTAACATCCCACTTTTCCTGTCCAAAACATAAAAGTCAGCATGGAAAACTAACTTACCAACTTCAACCATGACATCCTCATCAACCGCCCTTATGGTAGACACTAGACCTGTCGGCTAACTAAATCACAACACTAGTGTCTTTCAAAGGCCCAAATTTGAGTTTTTCATAAATAGCATAAGGGAGGACATTAATAGACTCCCCCAAATCTAACATGCCCTTCGCAAACCTAAGGTCTCTTATAGTACAAGGGATGAAAAACATGCAAGGGTCACGACAATTAGAGGACAACTTCTTTTGATATAATGCAGACACATAATCATTACCCCTTTTAATAGTGCATAGTTCTTTCAAGAATTTAGCATATCTAGGAATACCATTTAAAATCTTAAGAAGGGGGATGTTTACCTCCCACCTTTTAAATGCCTCATAGATGTCTTTGTCATTCTCAAAGTGATGGGTCCTCTTTAGTGCAATAGGAAAAGGCACATCCAATTCCTTCACGGGCATAAAAGAAGAAATATGTTCTCTCTCTTTGACATTAGAAGCTTTCTCAACCTCCTCGGTCACCACCTCTTCTTCTTCTTCTTCTTCTTCTTATCTTTTCACTTGTTGCTTGTAATTTCTTTTCACCTTCTCAACCTCTGCTAGTTGTTTCCCATTCCTCAACGAAATCGCACTCCTATTTTCCCTTGGCCGTAAAGATTACCTTGGAAACTTCCTCGATTCTCTTGCCTCTAGTATATTAATAGCATATGTCATCTGACTCAACTGATTCTCCAATTTAAGAATGCTCGCCTTGTTTTTTTGCTGATTTTGAACCACGTTTAGTTGAAGAGTGGTTTAAGTAGTAGCCAAGGCCCGAATCATATCCTCAGTTGACATTGAAGAACTAGAATGAGGGGGTATTAAAGGCATATTTTTGGTATTAGGGCCTTTGGTAAGATTGATTGTTGTAATTGTTCCCATACCGTGATTGCCCAAAATCCAAGGCATTTATCTACTCATCAACATGCTTGCTAGTAACCATGAACTTCCTCATCATTGATGCAAGGTATTCAACCTTGTTCTCAAGTGTATAATTATAGCTTACTGCATTCACCCCCCTCTTAGTAGGTATTTTAGCGTAATTCATATACCTTCCAACTAGCTCATCAATTATCTCCCATGCCTAATCCAGACTTTTATTCATTACCACCACCACATGATGTGTGCACAGTACAAACATAATTAATGTTCAGCCCTCCATACAAGTACAGAAGTATATCAAGGATAAGGACATGAAACATACAACTTTTTAAATCTCTCCCAATATACTTACATTGTCTCATCATCCCTTTCCTTCGCATTACCATTTTTTTTCTTCAATTGGGAAGCTCGGGATACAGGGAAGTATATTTTCAAGAATGTATTCTCCATCTTCACCCATGTATTAATACTCCAAGGTGGTAAGTAATAAAGCCAATCTTTCGCTCCATCGTTCACTGAGAATGGACAGGCTCTCCGTTTAAGTTGCTCATCAGTAATAGTAGTCGGTGTCATGCTTGTGCAAACTATGTGAAAGTCTGATAAGTGCTTATTCGACTCTTCATTACTTAACCCATGGAAGGTAGTTAGTTGATGGATTAGACCCGACTTCATCACAAAGGTAGCATTCTCCCCTAACTTAGGGAAGTAATACACAATGACTGTTGTGTAAGATATGGAGCTATAAGTTCTTTAATAGTATGCGCCATCTATACAAAATTTTCAGACCCCTCATAAATCTCATAACCGTCAGTCTCGGAAAATACCTTGTTGAGGTTATTGCCCAAAGATGTAGCAACTATTGCACCTTGTTTATTCTTCTGTAACCTGAAAATAGTATGCTCAATCACTGAATCAAAAGGCTCAAGGTTCAAGTTAAAAGGACAAGTTTTTGAAATAAAACAAACAAAAAAATAAATAAAGACTCTCTACTAACTACAACTAACTAAATAGAACTCTCTCCAATAACAAACACAAAAATATATTATTCCCTTCCCCGACCATGACGCCAAATTTGACGAGTTAGAAATCGCGAGCCTATCAAATGTAAATTTATAATTACTTACTTACTAGACTACTAAAATAGTAATATAATGAAAGTAAGGGTCAAACCCATAAGAAAGGTCTAAGTTAATTAAAGTTTCCAAGAGTGTAGAATAAAGTAATCAAATTGGTTTTTTTAGGGTGGGTAAGGGGGGTGTATGTGTTTAACTGATCTAATGAATAAGACTAACCAAATAGTTAAATATGATGAATTCAGATTATTTGAAGGTCTTAGGTCAAGCACAAATTCACAACTTAATACCAAATTATTATCTTGACTACCTTACCGTGAATATTAATATTCCAATTCTCCTTAAGATTAGCTAAATAAAATGTATCCCGTTCTTAACTAGCCCTAACTATTAAACAACCTTAACAATTCAGTTCAAGGTTTAATCTAACAACAGCAATAACGAATAGAGAATTCGACAAGGAGTAAATAACGCATACGTTAGATATATGTTAGTTACTTCTAAGTATCAATAGTAACGAATCTCGTTCAATATTAATCCCTAGTTGTTATTACTGTAAAGTTATTCAATAAATCATAATCAATAAACAATATTAACAAAAGAATGATGAAATAGATAACTCGTTGTGTATTTATCAATTATAAGACAAAATAAGATAAATAACAAATCAATTGACAATAATCAATATAAATAGATAACTCGTTGTGCATTTAGCAAATATAAGACAAAATAAGATAAATAACAAATCAATTAACAATAATCAATATAACAAGTGTTCTCGATACTTACATGATATGACTCATAATTAAACATACTTGAACTTGACTAATTTAACACTAATAATACATACTAAAACGGTCTCATCAGTGATTGTGATTGATACTTGAATATGTTGTGTTGTATTTTTTGGTGGTTTTTTCATTTGTGGACCTATTGAGCTAGAAAACGCTTTGATGTCTAGAGGACCTTGTGCTCTAAATGCAGAAAGTGATAAGAGGTGAAATAAGGAGTAAGTGAATTTGAGTTGTGAGGTAGGAAGTGATATTGGAGGAATTTTGGATAATCTTAGTAGCGGGAAAACATATAGAGTGCGTGATGGTAGAGTGCACCTTATTGAGGGCTTTAGGTCACTTACATTTTGTTGATTTTGGTGATAATAAAAAAATGACCATTCTTGGACAATAATGAAACGAGAGGCGTATAAGTAGGATGAGGAATGAGAGGAGAGAGGCTATGTGGTTGTTCGTTTGAGCTTACTCGTGATTGTTGAGAGCCTTTGAATGATTGATTGTGCTCGAGACGAGCAACGACTTAAGTGTGGGGTGTTTGATAAGATCATATTTATACTAGTTTAATTAATTTAGTTTATTTAATTGAATTAAGCGGTTTTTGGATTGTGTTTTGCATGGTTATCGTCACATATGCCTACTCTCCAAATGTCGGTTTAATATGCGATTTTTCAGCTATACTCGGAAGCAGTTGTGTGTTTTGAGGTCAACCTTAGTGGTGTGTAAACTACTAAGGTTTACAAATTTTAAGGAAACTTGATTAGATTGACTCAAACTGAGAACAATGTCAAGTAACAAATGGATGTTGTTTTAGAGAGGGTGAGTTGTTTAGCTGGAAACTCAAAGGATATGACTTAGAGACACTCCTCTACAGCAAGGCACAATGGAAAGGACTCAAAGACTGGTTTTAGAGACAGTTTTCAAGTGTTACAGCAGAGCACAAACACCCTAGACTAGCCTCAAACATCAAGCAAGTTAACCACAGCAAAGCACATATATAACTTGACTCACAAGACAAGGCACTGATCAAACACCTTGGAGATGTATCAGGCTTGTTTCAAACTATAGCTCTTAGCACAAGTTTGATAAATTTGAGGGATCTCTCAAAGTTTAATTCATTCATTCATAAAGTCTGCCTTACAACAACATACAAGACCTCCTTATATAGAGAGGCTGATATCTTGTGAACCATTGGATGTATAAGTCATCCAAGGGCCAGCTTAGGATCTAAACTACTTCTACTGACACTAATTAAGAACCTCACAAGAGGACGAGTTTAACAACTAGCTAGTACAGACACAAGAGACACAAACAGACTGATGCAAAAAAGCAATAAAGCAGTTTTTGTATTTTTCCTGAAATAGAACTCTGTTGTTCTTGTTGTCTTGTGCTTTGCTCTGGGTGTTTTGTTGCTCCTTGGAACTCTCCACTCTTATGAGGACGTAGATAAACCTGCCTTAGATGAAGACAAGTTGACTTAGGCAAAAGAAAACATCATCTGAACATGTACTGCCTCTGCTATGCTGCTTACTGGACTCTAGCTTTGGGGTGTCTGTTTCATGGGTTTTTGCTAGACTTCAAAATGGTTTGTCCTGGGAAACTTGTAGTTTAGAGGGTTGGCTTGATGGTAGGCCATGGTGGGGGTGGTTGGGATGCTCTGGTGTACCTCCTAGCTGCAGGATTTGTTGATTGGTCTGCCTGGGCCTGAATGACTTTGTTTCTGTCTTGTGTGGGTAATGTGGGTTGTGTTGGGGTTTGGTATGGATTGATGAGCCCTGGACTGTCTTCCTCATTGGTGTGGCTTGTCCTGGCTTGATCTTGGCTTGTCATATCTTGTTGTTTAGACCTTGTAACTCTAGCTTCCATCTGAGGGGCCCTTGGGGTCAGGCCTACCTTGTTTGTGGCTTGATCATCAAGGCCCCTTGGGTGAGCTCCTGCTGCACTTAGTCCAAACTACCCAGCGTAAGAAAGGAAGACTAGCTATATAATAATGAAGGCAATCACGCTGAAGGGAACTTTAAGAGAATTGGGCATAACCAATGTGCACGGTGCACATGGTTCAGGAGCACGATGCACAATTCCCCATTTCTGATTTTGGCATTTCGCCATGAGCACCCATTGTGAGGCCCATTTCCAAATTAAATTAGCTTTAGACTATAAATAGATGATTACATAAGGTTTTTGTTATGGTATGCTTTATTATTATCAAGTTATAATTGAAGATTATTCGTCTATTTTGGGTTTTAGATCTAGTATGGAAAACTAATCCCCTCTTTAATTCAATCCCAAAGGTTTAATCTTTTCATTGTAAGACACTTTAACTTTCTCTATTTATCCTTATTATTTTTAATTACTTTGTGTTAGTGTTTGATTATGTAATTTTGGATGATTAAGTTTATTAAGTGTGATTTCTTTGCTTATTTAATCTTCTTAAGAGCCTTAAGAAGGGGGTTGAATATGGGTTTGTTTGATGACAATGATTAATAAAAAGGCCCAATTGATGTAAAACTGCTCGGTTTTAAACTGAACAATTCAACGAACTGTTTTTTCTGTTTTTTGTATTTATGTTGCAGCGGAATTAACTGTATTTTTGTGGTTTTTATATGTGTTGGAACGAAAAAAAATAAAAGATATGAATTAGCTAAGACAATCTCGCAAGATCACTCAACTAAGACTTGAATTAATCAAGTGATCTCGCTAGACAACTTGACCAACTCGTGTATTATCTTTCAACCTCGCAAGATATCAAGAACACACGAATTCAACCTCGCAAGGAAGAATGTTTATTATTTCCCTCTCGCAATAAGTAAATAATAGAACTTAAAGCTCGCAAGCTAATAAGAACAAACAAGTAATAACTTGAATTCAATTCTCAATTGTGTGAATAATTCAGATTACATAGCTTGGTATTTATACTACTAGTACTTACCTTAAAATAGCTAGATAGAAATTAGGAAATAGTGTGAACACTACCTTATTATTAAATAAGATCACCACACTATTTTATTCAAATTAGTAAAACAGAAATTAGTTGCTGCCAATGTTGTTGTCCTTCCACCATGTTATCATGTTCACTTGATTTGAGCCCATTTTGAAACCTTCAGAAATGTGAGTTACATTTCGACTAATCAAGACTTCATTTTCATTTTCTTCTAGTGCTCCCGCATCATTCTCCCCTTCTTTTTGAGAATCTGACCTCAAATTATCGTCGTCCAAGTATGGTGACAAATCCCCAACATTGAATGTTGCACTTACACCTCCATACTCACTCGGCAATTCTAACTTGTAGGCATTAGTCCCATAGCACTCAAGTATCTTGAATGGTCCATCGGCTCTAGGCATCAATTTATTCTTCCTTTTTCATGGAAATCGCTCCTTTCTCAAGTGTAACCACACTAAATCTCCAACATTGAAAACAAGTTGTTTTCGATGTTTATTCGCTTTCTCCTTGTATTTAGCATTCGATTTCTCAATTTGTGCTCGAACTTGCTCACAAATACGAAGAAACGCAGCTTGTCTTTCCTTAGCTTCGAAACTCAACACATCTTTCTTTGGTATAGGAACCAAATCAATAGGAAGATACGGATTCACCCCATAGACAATCTCAAATGGTGATCTTCCTGTCGTCATTGAAGGTGTTCGATTATAAGCAAACTCCGCGTGAGCTAGCTTAACATCCCAATCCTTGGTAGTCTTACTAACCAAACCCCTCAACAAGCTTCCCAAAGTTCTATTTGTCACCTCGGTTTGTCCATCAGTTTGTGGATGATGAGACGTACTAAATAGCAACTTTGTTCCAACCAACCTCCATAATGTCTTCCAAAAATAGCTTAAGAACTTAACATCTCGATCCGACACAATAGTAAGAGGTATACCATGTAATCGAACAATCTCTTTGTAATAAAGTTCAGCAACTTTTGTAGCATCGTCGGTTTTGTGACATGGAATAAAATGAGCCATCTTCGAAAATCGATCCACAACAACCATAATCGAATCCTTTCCTCTTTGAGTTCTAGGTAAACCAAGTATAAAGTCCATACTAACCTCGTTCCATGGTTGTGTAGGCACGGGCAAGGGCGTGTATAATCTCTTCTTGAACGTGCTCTTCGATTTTTGGCACACCACACACTTTGACACGATCTCTTGCACATCCTTGCTCATCTTAGGCCAAAAGAAATGTTCACTTACTATGTCAAGTGTCTTGTTCACTCCAAAGTGTCCAGCAATAGCACCACCATGAGCTTCTCGAATCAATAGCTCACGAATCGACCCATTAGGAATGCATAGTCGATTACCTTTGAATAGATAACCATCTTGGACCGAATACAACCCCGTTGGTTTGATAATATCCCTTGAGAACTCCGGATCAGATTTGTACAGTTCTTTGATATGTTCAAACCCAAGCATCCTTGCATCCAACTCGATCAATAATGTATGCCTTCGAGATAATGCATCGACAACTATATTTGAAGCTCCTGTCTTATACTTTGATGAGAAAGTAAAAGATTGTAGAAATTCAACCCACTTGGCATGTCTAGGATTCAACTTTTCTTGCCCATGAATATGCTTCAATGCCTCATGATCCGAATGTTGCACAAACGGTTTAGGCCTCAAATAATGACTCCAATGATCCAAAGCTCTTACAATGGCATAGAACTCTTTATCATAAGTCAAATAATTCAAACGAGCTCCACCCAATTTCTCACTAAAATAGGCAATTGGTTGTTTCTCTTGTACCAAAACAACCTCAATCCCTACTCCACTCGCATAACATTCAACTTTCAACAACTTATCGAAATTAGGAAGTGTTAAAATAGGTGCGGAACTAAGTTTAGCTTTTACCTCATCGAATGCCTTTTGTGCACTAGGTGTCCACACAAATTCACCCTTCTTCGTCAACTCTGTCATAGGCGCCATAGTCGAACTGAAATTTTGAATGAACCTTCGATAGAACGAAGCCAATCAATGAAAACTACGAACTTCAGTTGTTGTCTTAGGAACCGGCCATGCTTTTATAGATTCTACTTTGGATGGATCCATCCATCCTTGCCAACAATGTACCCTAAGAACACCACGCTAGGCACCATAAACGTACACTTCTCCATCATCCCAAATAGCTTCTGTTTTCGTAAGATATCGAACACTACACGAAGATGTTCAAAGTGCTCCTCTTTGTTCTTGCTATAAATCATAATATCGTCAAGATACACCACGACAAACGTGTTCAAGAACGGTCTTAGCACCTTATTCATCAATCTCATAAACGAACTTGGAGCATTACAAAGACCAATGGCATAACGAGCCATTCATACAACCCTTGCTTAGTCTTGAATGCCGTCTTCCACTCGTCCCCTTCACGGATTCTCATTTGATGATATCCACTTCGCAAATCCAACTTAGAGAACACTTGTGATCCACTTAACTCATCTAACATATCATCCAATCTTGGCATAGGAAAGCGGTATTTGATAGTTATATTATTCACCGCTCTCTTATCGATCACATTCGCCATGTCCCATCTTTCTTGGGCACCAACAAAGCTGGTACAACACAAGGACTTAGGCTCTCTTGGACATAACCCCTATCGATCAACTCTTGCACTTGCCTTTGTAATTCCTTTGCTTCCTCGGGATTACAACGGTAATCCGGTTTGTTTGGTAACGAAGCTCCTGGAATTAGATCGATTTGATGTTCAATACCTCTAAGAGAAGGTAGTCCCTTTGGAAAATCATCTGGAAAGACATCGCAAAACTCTTTTAACAGCCCTTGAACCTCACGGCTGTCACTTTGTTCTTTTGCATCCAAATCTCGCACCATTAGAATATAGGTTGGTTCTCCACGAGCCAATGACTCTTCAACCTCTTGAGCCTCCATCAATAAGCTTCCCTTCTTTGATTTCAACTCCTTGACTTTGTTAGGTGGTAAAGGCTTTAAATTGAATGTTGTTTTGCCTTTAGTCACGCTATACACATTGGTTCTCCCACCATGCTCAACCTTTCGATAAAATTGCCATGGTCGTCCCAATAGAATATGGCACGCACTCATAGGAATCACATCGCACCAAATTTCATCATTATAAGGTCCCATGTTTAAAGAAATCAAAGCTTGCTTTCTTACTTGTATACCATTGTCTCCATTCAACCAATGTAACTTGTAAGGTTTCCCATGGTTTCTCGTTTGAAGTTTTAGCTCATCAACCAATTCCTTGGACACCACATTAGTACAAGAACCACTGTCAATGATAAGATTGCAAATTTCGTTATGAACCTTACATCGAGTGTGAAAGATTTGTTCTCTTAGATCAACCTCAATTGGGCTTGTTTCCACATGAAGATTTCGAATAACCAAGCATTCCTCTTCACTCAATGGATCAACATCATAAGCCACTCTCTCTTCTTCACTTTCGTCAATTTCGGACATATTGGAAATCTGTTCAGGCGTGACAAATTCAGGAACTAGTCCACACAAATCTTGAATGGTAAGTGCTAGTTTTTGTGGGCATTCGTTTGCTATGTGCCCATAGCCTTGGCACTTGAAAGACCGCCTCAATGAACCACCCCTAGGCTCCACGGCTACTCCCTTTCCATTGTCTTTCATTTCCTCTTTTATGGTCTCCTTAGGCTTGCTAGGTGTTGGCTTAGAATAAGAACTTGTGCTAACACTTGTACTCCTTGAATAAGCATAAGGTTTCCTTGCTTTGTCATGTTTCTCAAATTTTAGGGCTAGTCGACATACATCATCGAACCCTTCATAGATTTGCACCTCAACCCTATTAGAAAGTGAGGGTGTGAGTGCTTTGATGAAACTTGAAACTCTAAGCTCTTCCTTTTCTTCTAGGTCACAAAGCATCGTCATCTTCTCAAATTCCTTGATATACGCGGCCACATACAGATTTTCTTGTGATAAGGCTTGCAACTTTAGGTAGTTCTCTTGTTCATAATATTTAGGTAAGAACTTCTTCATTAGGTGTTTCTTCAATTTCTCCCAAGTATCGATCTTACTCTTCTTTTCTCTCTTTCGTTGTTTCTTCAAGTTTTCATACCATAAAGATGCATATTTAGTAAGCTTAAGAATAGCTACCTTGAATTGTTTGTGCTCATCATACTCCTTGTATTCAAAGACTCGTTCCGTTTGCCTAATCCAATCCATAACCTTCTCCGGATGTAAATCACCATTGAAATCAGGTATGTCAAGCTTTAGGCCTCAGTCATCATTGTTTCTTCTTTCCTTCTTGTTCTTGGAGATCACACTTTCCTTTTCCGAATCTGAACTCTCGCCAGACCTACTTCTACTCGGTATCATACCATGACCTTTTGGATCTTGGCTATACATCTTCATGAACTCTTTTAATGTGTTGCCTAGGTCATCCACTTTTCCATTCATCGCGTTCAATTGATCTTGAAACGATGTGTTATCTCCACTTGATTCTGTATTCTCTGGCATTGTCACGTCCTCCCAAGAAGTGATTTGTTAAGAAACAAATCAAAAACTAGCTCTGGTAACCAAAATGATGTAAAACTGCTCGGTTTTAAACTGAACAATTCAACGAACTGTTTTTTCTGTTTTCTCTATTTATGTTGTGACAACCCTCGCGAATGCGGAAATATAAAACATACAAGCATGTGAATTATATAGCGGAAATAGGTAATTTTAAAAACTTTTATACATGCAAGTTAAATAAGACGAGGAGTGTCAAAATATTACAACTAAATGCGGAAAATACAACAAAGAGACGGGGTCAGTGGGGAGTACCCGAACCCCAAAATATCATATCCAAAAAGTCATCCAAAGCAAGCAACCTGTTCATTCATGAAAAACATGAACGCCACAGTCAGTGGGGAGTACCTCCGGGTTCTCCCAGCCATATCACCTTTAACGTACATATAAGGAAATACAAAAGTAAAATCATGCATATATAGATATACATGTGAGTTGTGATAAGAATAAATAGGCAATACGAGATATAATGATAAGATCAAATGGAAATCAAATCCGAACCATCATGCTATTCAAAGACTCGGGAAAGACACACTTAGGCAATCGAATACGCTCACTAGGGCTTGCATCTCACCGTTAGCGGTATAAGATTGATAAGATTGAGACTCGACAGACAAACCAGTCAAGTCATGCGATGATCACAATAAATCCAACACATTATCATCCATTCACGCAAGACCCAAGACATTTGACGGTGTCCAATATGCAAACTGTACCATGAAAATAATATCATGAAATTCAGGCATTCAAGACCAGACACAAGAGAATCTCTCACGATAAATAAATGAAACGCCCACTAGCAACGTGTAACCTCATACTCGCAGAAAGGATCCAGATGATTAAACAGGCATCAACGGGATCAAAAATAAAAACCATTCCCTGAACGCATACAACGATAACATTTCGTAATGGTCACTATTTCCTCCGGTTTAGGACGACGATAATTAATCCGTGGCCTGACAGGCGATCGGTGGACCTCTGCTGTATCATTACCGCTGGACTGCAATTTTCCGTCTGGGTGGGAGATAGCATTTCCAATTCGTACATGCTGATAACGTTTCAGCATCCAAGACTCGGAATCATAAGACGGGAGTACGCAAAATTCTGCGTTTTATAGCAAACTCCGAAAGAGGCAGAAAAGAGCACAAGCCTCAT
This sequence comes from Heliosperma pusillum, assembly GCA_022085475.1. Taxonomy (NCBI): domain Eukaryota; kingdom Viridiplantae; phylum Streptophyta; class Magnoliopsida; order Caryophyllales; family Caryophyllaceae; genus Heliosperma; species Heliosperma pusillum. The sequence goes on along the minus strand of JAIUZE010029612.1, from coordinate 256 downwards.
AACAAGCGGTACGCTACATGCAAAATAACACCACCTCGCAAGTACACAACATTTGACGGCCGGGTCGATCAACGCAATGCGTTCAACTCCCAACAACGTCGTCGTATGCCCACTAACACATGCATTTAAGCAGTAGGATACCTCTCCGTTCCGCCATTCCAGCCTTACGAACGGGAAGGTAGCCAAGGGAATGAGAGTACAAAGCACAAGACAAAATAGTGCTCAAACCGTAACATTTGTAAAAACCGACTCAAAG
>JAIUZE010029607.1:0-22164 GCA_022085475.1 Heliosperma pusillum | reverse complement strand
TCGTATGCCCACTAACACATGCAATTAAGCAGTAGGATACCTCCCCGTCCCGACATTCCAGCCTTACGAACGTGGAGGTAGCCAAGGGAATGAGAGTACAAAGCACATAACAAAATAGTGCTCAAACCGTAACATTTGTAAAAACCGACTCAAAGTGGAACATACCAAAAACCGTCACAAAACATGTGATACAAGCGAATGAAATGTCATATATCCAAAACATTAATATTATAAGTCACTACGTAAAATTATACGATAAACGAACGATCGTAATTATTATAAATGAAATTGTAAACAAAACTTACAAAGAACATCTAGCAGGAGCCAACCGGTCAGGTGGACCGGCTGCCGGTCAACCGGCTAAGGCCAATGCATCACACGAAAACCACATTGAAATGTCAGGGTGCCCCAGCCGCTCAGGTGGACCGGCTGCCGGTCAACCGGCTAAGGACCAAGGGTATTATGAAAAACAAGAAGGAAAGGAGGGGTGTCTCAGCCGGTGGTCTGACCGGCTGCCGGTCGACCGGCTGAGGCCCATTTCCTTGATCAAAAATCACGTAACATGCAATAAATACAGCCACTGCCCCAGCCGGTGGTCTGACCGGCTGCCGGTCGACCGGCTGAGGTCCATAGTACTCGAAAATCACCATTTCAACTAAGTTTCAACATTTATCAATTATCGATTATCAACATAAATCATAGATTCTCATATAAATTCTCAACAAACAATATCCATCATCAATAATACAATCCCTAAGCATACTAACCATAATCTAAATACGATTAATAGCCTAGAAATCACATAAAACACGTAAATGATATCTAGTAACCCTTCACCGTTACCTTTATGCGTCTTCACTACTCGTCAAGCTCCTCTTCAATTAGGAAATAGTCTTTGTCGGGATCTTGGAGGTCACCACCTACAAAATAGTTAATAAAAGATGAATTTACTTCACCTTGAGAAAGACGGAAAGTTTGAAAAGCGAGAAAGACGGTAATTTTATTACCAATACGGATAGAGGATGATAAGAGGGGAAGAATAAGACGAACTTACGCGAATTTGAGCAAGAAACGAATGAGATACGATGATTATAAGATCGGATGAAAATGGAGGCAAGGGTTTTGGTTTTTCTTAAGGAAGAAGTAAGCTTGAATTGTGTTTGTGAGATGAATTAGGTTAGGAGGAGTATGAGGGAGTATAAAGGAAAAAGTCAATAAAAAGTCAAAGTCGCCTTAAGACGGGATTCACATGGAATCTCGCGGAAATTCCAAATACGAACTCGGAAATTCTAAATTCGACTCAGAAAATTAAATTTACGATTAAAACTAAATTTCATTGAAAAGTATCCGTAAAATATTTTCACTATAAAAATAGGGTACATTTACGGGTGTTACAATATTTCTTGTTACATTCCATCCAAGAGGCAAACATTGTTTCATCAACTGAACGCTTATCCAATATAGCATCAAGTGAGTCTGTCTAATTATACACAACACTTTGTTCTCCTGGAAGATGAAAATTTAATCTCTCAACTGGCGGTGTTCTATAGTGTATATCGAAGCCAAATATCCTCCATGACGCTTCACATGCAGAAATATATCGACAATCATAGTACATTTTTATTTCATCCACATCTTCAGTGTCACTAATGGAGACAGCCGCAGTAACACGATCATTGCCCTTATTGATGTATTTAAACAAATATTTGATGGACCTAGATTGATTGCACCATTCGACGTTAATGTTGGCATGGTACTTCAGGAGCAGTCCAGGATTATATGGGATAACATATCTATTATCAAGTTCAATATCATCCTTAATAACATTTGCACCATTGTCCCTTCTTCTATAAACCGGATATCCCTCCTTATCAACAGATGTGCTATCACTGTATTTTTTCGGAAAGTGCTTTGAGCACTTTCCATTTACCATACACGGGGATGTACCTCTAGCGGTGCCACAAGGACCGTGCATCATCAGTTCTTTCACGACTTGGTACAACCGTGGGTTTTTATTTTTGTCGGGTATCTCGGCTGAAATGATTTTATCAATAGACTCCGGATTTGGAAATTTATCATCTCGGTGTAGAAAGAGTAGTATGTGCACATGTGGCAAACCTCGCTTTTGAAACTCCACGGTGTACATAACTGCATATTTTGATACTATTAGTTAAGTTAAGCAACTCATTGAAAATGATCTGTTTACAAAAAAATAATTAACAAAGAAGTAACTCAAACACACAGATTACTAAAAGGCTAACCTGCTTGTACTTTGCCAAATATATTTTTATGTTTCAAGTCCCTCATCAATTAATCAAGCTTTATTTTGAATACTCTACATAGAATATCCGGTCTATCCTCTGGTCACACACCAATCCTCTTGACGTATCTAATAATCTCTGGCCATTTTGGGTTGCAAGTGAATGTGATAAATAGATCAGGAAACCCGAATTCCTTGCAAGTGGCAATCGCATCTTGGTAGTTTTGAATCATGTACCTTGATAAACCAGTGAATGAAGAAGGTAGAATTATACGTCTTCCTCTAGCAGCGGGATTGGTTATTCCTCGAGCAACAGACTCTTTCAATGTGATATACTTGTCTGCTCGTAGTATTTTTTGGTTTCGGCGTATGAAATTTAGCCTCTCCGTCTCAATCATTGTGTAAGCATCAACCAAGAATTGTTGGAACAATTTTCTTGCAATTAGCAAAACAGAAAATTCGCCTTTCCTTTCCATAATTCTGTATGCAAAGAATTCCCTCATTGTGAGTCTGAATCGTTTTTTTGAATTCTCCTCTGGAGCAACATCAAAACCTGAATGCAGTATATCAGTATTATATCCATCCTCGCCATAAGGAAAGAGCAACAGATACTGGAGAGGAAGATAGGATGGATGCAACTCATTTATCCTTTGTAGCAAGCCATCTCGTGTCTCCACGATAATGTCTCTCTCATCAACTGCACAACCGATATCTCCAACTATGAGAGATGCCACTTCAGATGCAGTTGGCAGATTGTACATTCTACCGTCTTTTGCCCTTCTCCCTATTAGCCGTAGTTTTATATCTTTACAACCATTGGAGGCAAAACGGTCTCTTGCCATTCTAAATGCCTTAGCGAGAGAGTTGTGTTTATCTAACACGTCTTTCAGTCGATCAATTAACTCTCTATCAAATGCTTCTGGATTATTTGAGCTGAAATGAAATCATTAAATTATATGAGCACAACAAATTATATTTAATTATACAAATAATAATAAGGTGATAACGACAATGTCATATCCAATTTGAAAACCCTCCTGACTAATTTTGTCAAGTATGTTAGCGTTATAAAAACGAAGGAGATTTAATAGTTTGATATATGTGTACCTTATGGCTCGATGTCTATTAGCGACCTCTTCTTCAGTGTCATATATATAAAGTTGGGTGAACTTTGGAGGCAAACCCTCTTTTGGCAGGAGACTTCCAATGCTGTGGTAATTTTGACCCCTTAATCTGAATGAGTAGGGGGACCGACCACGGTTAATGGTTTTATCTATTTTTCCACCCATGGATGTAAAGGAAAACATCATGTTGTAAGCTCTAATATTGTCCATCAATTTCTTTCCTTTGACATCTTTGTTAGCAGTCAACTCCTTGAGTATTGTAGGGGGTTCTTTGAGGAGTGGGAGTTTCACTTTTCCCTTCATGCAACACATTGAAAACTTTGGGTTAGCAGAATTACGATCTTTCCGCACCCTTTCATGAAACCACATCATTGATCCACAAAATTCATAACACCATGTTGGATCTCCAATGTCCCAATAGTCTAAACAAACAAAGTGATAATACTTAACAATGGTATGTGAATAAAAAAACATTGCCAAATAATCAAATTTAGAATCTACGGAGTATATGATAACCTTCGCCGAATGTGGGCAAGTCATCTTCTTCTGTTGCACATAAATAAAATAAATTTTAGTTAGAATTCATAGGTTAAATATGTGGTGTACAAATTAAAGGTGATTGCATAAATAAGTGGAAATGTGAACTAAGTACGGTTACCTTTGTCTGATTCACTGTCTGAAGAGTCGTTTTCTGTTTTATGTATAGTTATATATTAGTACATATACTATATAGAAGTGTTAATAGGTTTAAACTTAATTGAAAATATATTATGCATGTCACTGAAATTATAGAAAGTTACAATGGAAATATGGTAAAGGTATTACCTTCGTCATCATGGTTAGTGTATAAACTGTCATTATTAAAGTGATTTTGGTTGGTTTCCATGTTGCGGCTACATTCACCTGAATCGATATTAGATGACATTATATTTCCTCAAATTTTAACGCGACTTAATCTAACACTCGAAATGCTAAACTTCATGCTCTACGCATAAAATATAATTATAGTACCTCTTTCGTATCTACTTCGACATCCATGGTCAGAGGATTTCAACTTTTCAGTACCTGTAGATATTGTATATAGAAAACGTTCTCTATATGAAGTGCGAAATTAAAATTTTATTCAACTACAATAAGAAAGTAATATTGAGAAGAACACGCACCAGAGTCGATAGAAGTAAATTCAGAGGTGGTAGCGAAGTTTCTTGTTATACTCTGAATGATGTGACTATTTTGAATGATATACTTTTCGGATGCAATAGGCGAGCTTCTACCTACTGTAGTTGATAATGTAATTATAGAATCTGGTCCAGAGCGTGAAGAAACTTTGTCCACTGGAATACTTTGTTTATCAATGAATGGTCCGCTACTTTTGCCTTGATATTTAAGTTCATGGTAAATATATTCAGTATTGTTACTTCCTTATAAAAATACAACCCCGCTTGTCTAACGTGTATAATGTGATCTATATGACCTTTGAAAAGTATGACATATTCAATAAAATGTGAACTTCTTTTTACATACCAGAGTTATTAAGAGGTAATATTAGAAGAATTAGGTCAGTGTTGTTTTACTTCAAATATATGACTATTGTTGCTGATATACTTACCGAACGTAATACGTGATCTTATACCAGTTGTAGGTGATAATGTAACTCTAGATTCTGATCTAGAATGAGTAGCTTCATTTTCCGGTGGAAGTATTTGTTTATCACAGAACAATCTGCTACATTGGCCTTGTTGATTAAGATAAAAGAACATATCAGTAAGCTGTCTGTATCTAAATCAAATATTGTCCTTTTTCATAGCAAATGAAAGAATGTTATTTATGCAATATTAATGTACACTAACCATTGGTAATTTCACTCAAAGGAGTTCTAGGTGTTCCGACTCTTCTTTCTACTGCTGATGCAGCAATGTGGTCAGAACTGATGTTTTCTGTAAATTATAAAACAATGTGAGAGTACACTGACTAATATTGTATATAATATCGATGAAAAATTGCATATAAAATATGTAAGTGTAATGTTTATCATATAGAAAGAGTATCACCGTGGTCATCATTTGATGTTAGCTGACGCTTTGTGTTAACACTTGCTCGTCTCATTTGTCTGGCAACTTTTGAATACGATGGATCCATCAATTTTTATTGAAGTAGAAAATATGCAAATAACAATATTAAAGTTTGAGTATGGAAGATGGCTGATTTTGTACCTTTATAGGAATGAAGTAAATCTAGTTTATTCCAAGAGATTATGGGAGTCATAATATGCCTAGTATATTACAGATTTGGAGTCAATTACAGTATAAAATTATTTTAAAGATCATAATGAATAATTACCATATAATGCCTTTGATATATTTGTGAGTTTCTTAAGAAATAGTTGCAGTATTATTGAATCTGCATAGTCATTCGTTCAACTTATATGGATCCCCGTTTAAAGGAGCTTTTATAGTTATGGTAATTAAGTGCAATTGTGTGTTATATTTGCCAATCATATATTTTGCGTGACATTGAAATTTGTACTGCGCAGGTAAGAAAATTGGTCATGCAATTGAATCAAATCGGTATTACTCCTTGTCGTTTGATTTATCAGGTTAGTTGCAATTCACCTCTTTTGTTGATTAACGCATATGTAACCGATTTAATTTAAGTAATAGCCAATGGGTTTAGCTGTATCTTTGAGGGATATCTCATTATTAAAATAATTAGGATGCTGTAATACATACACACACACATAAGTGTCAAATAGTTATATCAACAGTGTAATCAAGTTATTGAAGTATGTGATCGATGTTCAGGGATTCACTTGCAGTTGCAATATGTTACGCACTAAAAAATAATAAGATCTAACCTCGTTGAGGTAAATGTATATTTCGTCCACACTTTCAAGTAATTTCGGAAATAATATATCAAGACATTTTAAAATAAAGCTATAAGCAAGAACTTTATTATGATAATTGTTTAAAGACCCTATCCAAATAACTTCATAAGAACTAATCAGCATATCGCTGCACAAGATACTTTATCAATACTAAAACATATAATATTAAAAACGAATAAGTCTTCAATCAATTGTCACTGCCATAATCATCAACCTTCTTTACGACATGCTTTTTTGTTTTTTTTTGTGCTTAACTGAGCATCATCTTCTACTTCAGATGCGTCTAGTGAACGCTTAGCCGGTGTGATGGGCAGTGAGCTTGTCACAGACTCATCCTCTATAGTGCTTTCAACGCAGTCCTGATATGCAATTAGATTAGATAAAATGAGACTAATATTATTTTGAGCTAATTAGGATGAATAGTATGTATAAAAAAATTAGTCTGTCACCTTTATTTTATCATCCTGCATTACACTTTCTTCTCTAGAATCCACTTCCAAACCATCTTTCTGTCATGTTTGAGCAAACTTCAAAATGTCAAACTGGTTCACACACTTATACGCTAATGGTAGACATAAGATTACATAAACAACCATATTATTATTAAATATACAAACCTCTGAAGATTTGCATGCTTCAAGAAATTTATGAATAAGATCCGTGTCTTCTGAAAGTTTATTGACCCCGTAAGATTTCCAACCCATGCTAAGGTTATACTTCTCATCAACCTTGATTTTGAATATGAATCTTCTGTTAAGCAGTACATTAAGTTCACTTGGGTGCTCATTAGGATCTTTTTGCTGTAAAAAACAATATGTCAATTGTGAATGTAGTTACTGTTAGAACAATATTATATATTAAGTAATAAAACGAAATTGCAGTAAGGCGTTTTCCTATACTTTCCGTAAGGAATTTACGCCCCCACTATAATGGGCATATCCTTCGGGATACAATACTGCGATTATAAGCCTTTATTCATAGATATTGAGATGAATTATTTATCTGTGTGATTGGATACTGATGAATACATGGAATGGTGTATTTATAGTATAGCAATGGGCATATTCTGAAGAGTTGTGTTGTTTGGCAAAGAGGCATAACTCAAATATAGAAGTAACTGCTTCTATTTAATCACAAAATTAAAAGTAATCTTTAATGGATTGATCCTAATTTGCCCAAAGCCCAAGTGCCCAAGTGTAAACACACTTTATTCTTCTATGTATGTCAAACCACATTTCACAAACTCTAAATGTTCCAACAATCCCCCACTAGTAGATTGTGGTTTTTAAAGATTTAAGATTCATCTCACGAGTTACATGCGTTATGAAAGTATCTCTCGATTTGAACTTTCACTTAGCAAATATATCAAAGATTCTAACTAAGTTTTAGGTGTCCGAAGATTGAACCAAAACTTATACAGGTCAGAACGAAGACTTATTGCACACGAAACTGATCATAAATAGGCTTATTTAAAATTCAGCGCTATATATGACCTTGCGCTATCATATCCATTCATAAACATTTACAACAAAGATTACCCGTCTATTTCGTTGCTGAAGCGGCACCACTTCTATGTTCATATAGGTGAAGTTATTTTCGATCATGTTACTGTGATCATAACTGCATTAAGAGTATAACTCATCCTGTCATTGTAACATTAATTTTACTTCTATAATTTCATCTTTAAGAGATGGGGCTGATAAAAGTTTCATACACAGAATTGTGACAATAATTTGTTATTACCCTTTGAACTTGAACTAGTATTTAGTTCATAGTAGGGTTCCCATTCTTGCATTCTCTTACGGGTTTAAGCCCCATCTCACTAGTCGTTGAACTTACTAGATCTCTCGGTAAAGGTTTAGTAAGGGGATCCGCTAAATTACTCTTAGATTTTACGTATACAATTGTGATTACTACACTTGTAATCAATTCTCGTATATAGGCATGCCTTAAACCAATGTGTCTTGATTTACCATTGTATACGTTGTTGTAAGCTTTACACATGGTAGACTGACTATCGCAGTATAAGGAAATAGCTGGCATCGGTTGTGGCCACAACTCTATATCAAGCAATAAATTTCTTAGCCATTCTGCTTCCTTGCCTGCGGCAGTTAGAGCTATAAATTCAGCTTCCATGGTTGAATGTGCTATAATCGTTTGTTTCTTTGATGCCCAACTTATGGCACCTCCACCAAGAACGAAAATCCAACCAGTTGTTGACTTATTGTCATTTGTACTAGTAATCCAACTAGCATCACAATATCCATCTAGAGTTGAAGGATATTTTCTGTAGACTAATCCATAGTCTATAGTACTTTTTAAATAGCCGAGTACTCTTGTGATAGCTTTCCAATGCTCTTTACCGGGTCTGCTCGTGTATCTAGACAGTTTGCCAACTGCAAAAGCTATATCAGGCCTAGTACAATGCATATCATACATTAAGCTGCCTATTGCACTAGCATATTCTAGTTGAGCAACAATTCTATCACATTGATCTGGTAATTTGATACTAGAATCAAAAGGAGAGTTTGCTTCCTTTATTCCAAGATGTTGAAACTTTTCCAATAGTTTCTTAATATAATGAGATTGATTTAAAACATATCCATTATTTTGTTTTATTATCTTAATACCCAAAATGGTATCAACCTCATTAAGATCCTTCATTTGGAATACAGAAGTAAGATATTTCTTTGTTTGGTGTATTCCATTTACATTAGTACCAAATATCAATAAATCGTCAACGTAAAGACTAATAATCACTGTATATTCTTTAGTACTCTTTGAATAAATGCATTTGTCGGCATTATTATGTTTGAAGCCATTACTCAAGATAGCTTTGTCAAACTTTTCGTGCCATTGTTTTGGGGCTTGTTTCAGCCCATACAAGGATTTCATCAATTTACAAACTTTATGTGAATTTCCTTTTAACACAAATCCTTCCGGCTGCTCCATATATATTTCTTCATTTAAATCACCGTTTAAAAAGGCTGTCTTAACGTCCATTTGGTGAATATGCAAGTCATAAATGGATGCAAGGGATATCAATGTTCTAACTGAAGATAATCTAGCAACCGGTGCATATGTATCAAAATAGTCAATCCCTTCCTTTTGCGTAAAACCTTTAGCAACTAATCTTGCTTTAAAGGTTTGCAAAGTACCATCCGTATTGTATTTTCTTCTGAATACCCATTTACATTTAATTGGCTTTGAACCTTCGGGTAAATCGGATAAAGCCCAAGTTCCATTAGAAACTAACGAGTCATACTCGTCATTTACAGCTTCTTTCCAAAAAGCCGCATCTCTAGAAGTCATTGCTTCTTGATAGGTTTTTGGATCTTCTTCAATGTTTAATATGATTGGAACTTTGTTCAAGACTTTATCTCTAGTTCCTTCAACAAGAAAAAACGTAGCATTTGAGGAAACAAAATCACTACCGAAAGATTTTTCTTTTCTTACTCTTGTGCTTCTTCTTAGTTCGACTTGATTCGGCACACTTTTTCTTTTGTTGCTTTTACTTGCAACATCGTTATTTTGTATACTAGAATCCACTTCCAATTGTAGTTCGTTAGAAATAGGATCCTTGACAAATTTATTTTCAAAGAAATAAACATGAATTGAGTCTATGATAATATTTGTTTCAAGATCTAAGACTCTATATGCTTTAGAGTTTTCTGCATAGCCTACAAAAACGCCTCTTTTCCTCTCGGTCCAAGCTTTTGAAGATTTCGGTCAATAATTTTGTAGTAAGCTATGCATCCCCAAACCCGAAAATAATTCAAGTTAGGCTTTCGCCCTTACCAAAATTCATAAGGGGATTTTTTAGACTTTTTCGTAGGAATCCGATTTCCTACATGACAAGCTGTTTTGAGTGCTTCTCCCCACAAGGACGAAGGTAAACTCGCATTTAATAACATGGAATTGACCATATCGATATAAGTTCGATTTTTTCTTTCCGCCACTCCATTCATTTGAGGGCTATAAGGGGCGGTCCTTTGATGAATAAGACCATTGTCTTCACAATATTTATCAAAAGATGTAGGGAAGTATTCACCTCCTCTATCACTACGAAGAATTTTAATCTTCTTTTCTTTCTGGTTCTCGACTAGTGCTTTAAATTCCTTGAATTTTTATGGTGCTTCATCTTTAGTTCTTAAAAGATACACATAAGTGAAACGAGAACAGTCATCGATAAATGTAATAAAGTAACGTTTTCCTCCTCTAGATAATACACCATTAAATTCACAAATATCACTGTGTATTAGATCTAAAATTTCAGAATTCCTTTCAACTTTAGAAAAAGGTTTCTTAGTCATTTTTGCTTGAACACAAATTTCACATTTTTTAGGGAAAATTCCGCAACATGCAATATAGCCGTGTTTAGACATGTATTTCAACTTACGAAAATTAATGTGTGCTAGTCTAGAATGCCAAATAGAAGGAGAATACTCAACAACATAAGCAATCACATTATTTATTTCATTAATACTTAGTTTGAACATGCCATCACAACTATAACCTTTTCCTATGTACATACCATTCTTAGTAAAAATAAGTTTGTCTAATTCTAAGACTATCTTAAAGCCTTTCTTACAAAGTAAATTGGCTGATACAAGATTCTTTCTTAACTCGGGAACATGGAATACGTTAACTAAAGTTAACTTCTTTCCCGAAGTAAAATTCATCTCCACAGTTCCTTTTCCTTGCACCCTTGCTGTCACATGGTTTCCCATTAACACTTCTTCTGATTCCTTCATTAGTTCATAGGTTTTGAACATGTTTTTGTTGTTACAAACATGAATTGTGGCACCAGAATCAAGCCACCAATCTGTAGAAATAGTAACAGCCGCCATATGAAGTTCAGTTATCATACCAATCTGCATTTCCGACACCATTGCAACCAGTTCATGTATTTCAGTTTCGACTATATTTGCATTATTATTGGTGCCAGAACCAGAAGGTTTCTTTGAATTATTTCTCTTGTACCTGCAGTCATCCCATAAATGGCCTTTCTTTCCACAATGAAAACATGATCTTTCATCTTGTTCTTTCTGATATGGTTTCTTTTTGAAAATATTCTTTTTTGTTTTCATTTTCAAAGGATTCAGACCCTTCCTTTTGTATCCTTCAGCAACATGGTTCACTTTAGAACTCAGATATATAGAGTCTCTAACACGATTTTCAGCCTCAATTTGCAAATGAGTTTGAAACTGTTCTATGGTGGTGTTTTCTGATGAATGCAGGAAATTTTTTCTGAAATTGTTCCTAGAAGGGGGAAGTTTTGCCAATATCGCTCCAATTTGGAGTGCATCAGGAATTTTAATTTCAAGTTCATTAAGACGAGAGACTAGAATTTGAAGTTCATGAATTTGATCCATTATTGTAGTTTTGCCAATATCGCTCCAATTTGAACTTGTCCGTACCTCTTTTTTCATTCTTATACTTTACCTCTAATGCAGTCCAGATTTCCTTTGGAGAACTTAGATTCCGGTATAAGTCGTACAAACGATCCGTCAGCGAATTTAGAATATACCCACGACACACCAGTTCGTCCTCCTTTCTCTTATTACGCTCCCTTTTTAATTCTTCAGAATCATCAGGCTTAGGATCAGGAATAATTGCAAGGTCTGGTTCAAGAACATAGAATATCTTCAGTGCAGTAAGTAAGAACACCATACGATCCTTCCACCGAGTGTAATTCGTTCCATCAAAGCGGGCCAATTTCGAATCTGCATGAATTTGGCCACTTTGAATTTGCGCCTTTACATTAGCAGCGAATTCCGTTTCCATAGTAGAATAAATTCCTTACGATTGTTAGAACAATATTATATATTAAGTAATAAAACGAAATTGCAGTAAGGCGTTTTCCTATACTTTCCGTAAGGAATTTATGCCCCCACTATAATGGGCATATCCTTCGGGATACAATACTGCGATTATAAGCCTTTATTCATAGATATTGAGATGAATTATTTATCTGTGTGATTGCATACTGATGAATACAGGGAATGGTGTATTTATAGTATAGCAATGGGCATATTCTGAAGAGTTGTGTTGTTTGGCAAAGAGGCATAACTCAAATATAGAAGTAACTGCTTCTATTTAATCACAAAATTAAAAGTAATCTTTAATGGATTGATCCTAATTTGCCCAAAGCCCAAGTGCCCAAGTGTAAACACACTTTATTCTTCTATGTGGGTCAAACCACATTTCACAAACTCTAAATGTTCCAACAGTTACATATGCGTATATTTATTTAAAACGTAGTTTAAGTGTAGTGACATGCATATTCGTTATTTTTATGTTGCAGAAATATATTATAAGATCATAGATAGCATACCTTTTGTTGGTTTTCTCTTAATTGTTTTGCTGATTGTTTGATCAAATCATTAGCATGAGTATCAAATAGTATGAAGGTGGCATTTCCGGTATGATCAACCACTGTGACTCTAACTTTATACCTATATAAGGATGAATAGTTTATTTAGGACTCTTATAGTACATTATATGTAAGATAAATTAAGTTTTCTGTAATAACACCTCAAAATGACACTTTTTGCATAGCCTTCACATTTGCGTGTACATAGCCACTTTCCTTTATCATCTAACTCCACAGATGATCTACAGGTCTTGCAGCTCTCTAAGTACCACCTAAATTTTGTGTCAATTGCGGTTATGGTTGCCAATGTAACAAAATAACCCTCCTACATAAATCAAAAATAATAATAATAAAGGATTAAATATTTGTTTAATAGGATACAATGTGAATTGGTTAGCAATTTTTCATACGTTTGACATAATAGTGTAATTTTTATACCTCTTGGATCTCTCTAATCTCTTCAATTGTTCGTCTAGCAGATAAATCTAAAAGTTCATTCGCAATTGATTCTGAGTGGCTAGTAAGATGAGTTAACATTGACGATGAAGACTTAAGTCCAACATCTGCCTTCCTGGAAATCAGGTATGCATGTTAGTATTTAAATATGTTTTTTTAAAGAGAAAAGTATGTTAAAAGTAAAACCTTTTTATGAAATCGCGAACTTCAGGTATTTCAGCGTCCACTAATATCCTTGAACAAAGTGAATTTGACAGTTTTGAATCTGCATAGACAATGAGTTGTTAGTTGAAGAATATTTATAATAGTTAATTATATATGTCAAAATACCTTGGAAGGCTTTCATTTTGGCGTATCGGATGATAATGATGGGACGGTGACCATACTCGTCAAAGCTGGATGTGTAGTTGGACATCTGTTCAGTTAGCTTTTCCCAAAGGGTACAAATCAATTTTTGACCCCTGTACACCAAACATTTTCGTCATTTTAAATTGAATATGATTGGCATTCAGTTTAAAAAAGGTAGGAAAATCATACTCGCAATCAACCAATTCAATCAACATATTGAGTTTGCCCCTGGAAGAGCCCACCGGACTTTTACCATGAAGTTCACCAATAAAATCTGTGAGCATATTTTTTATCGGTTAGAGTATGTCTCCTCTTTTTAAGATATTCTGATCTTCTAATAATATAAGATATGAAAGTTAAACGTACCAACTAAGTAATTTGTATCAAGATTACTATTTATTATATCACTGAATGATGCAAATTCCATGCGATGATCAGGAATTAATACATTAGTAGTGGGACTAAAAATAGTTTTTGCATCAAAAACTATTTTATAGGGATGTTTGGAGATGCGATACTCTCCTGTGTTTTTGCAAACACTGAAATTGGTTAGATACCGAACCTCGCCCTCTTTCACTAAAGACCTGTGTTTGAAAAATAGTCTTTTGGGTATAGTAGCTTGGATTTTGTTACGCTGCAAAAAGTAGACATATAAGTAGGTAGCAATCATTTGATATCTAAGATTGAAAATAAAGTTTTTGCTGGTGAATTATTATGATGGAGTAGATTTAACCTCAGAATCTATGATTATGAAGTCGATATTACTCGCATCTTTACTTCCCGTCCAATATTGCTCCCATGAGTAAATAATTCGTCCTTTGATATGCCAGGATTCTTTTGCCGGTGTGATTGCATTAATCATATCGTGTTCTGACGATTCATCCATTGTTTAGTGTAAGTATTGTTATTACCTTGATAACTTCTCTGTGTAAAATCGCCTCCTTATATATGCAAGTGGTTATGATGGGTCAACTAATAAAATTATATATTTTATATTTTTTTCCATTTTGCAGGCATAAGAATATAAGGAAAATTGCACTCATAAATATAATTCTGTGTCATTCAGAAGATCAATTTTTTTTATCTTATTAACTTTGATTGGTGCAAATCTAATAAACTATATATGAATATATTTTTTCGATTTTGCAGATTTTTTATGAGAGGCATAAGGAAGTAAAAATATAAGAAACTCTTATATGAAATATACTGTTTGATCTTATCAATTTTGATTGGTGCATAGGTAGTTTGTAATATATTTTGAAAATCTTATATGAAATATTCTTGATATCTTTTCTAAAGAGATGTACAGGGATAGAATATTAAACATATTTATTGACTTTTTGGTTTAGAGTGCTTGTCTAATAGATTGTGTCCTTTTTTGAATTCTGATGTACTAATATTAATATAATATTCATTCTCTTATCTAGGTAGCACACAATATGCTATAGATAACATATGTGAGTTGGGCGGGAGAAGTTTAGTGAAGGGAGAACCTGGGAATGACACGTGTCCCAGTGGTTCTTGCTTTATAGTTTTTATATAGATTATTGTGTTAATTATTTTGTTTGTCTTAAATATGTTTGAGTAGATTATAGCTCAGGTTAAAGGGGACCTTTTGTGATGTAATTGGTTTGAGTTTGTTGTTTTGATGATGGGAATTACATGGGTAGTTTGTATTCAATGTCATGCACGCTACATTTTTGTTGAAATGCCTTGGTGAAAACTTGAATCTTTCACTTATCTCGTTGACTTTTCCTTTTAGCGAAAGTTTGGATTAGTCGTTCCTTTGACTTGCATGTCTTGAGGCAAAAGCCTAGACTTGTGGTAGGATAGCGTGTATATTGATAGGTTAGGCCTAAAAAGAGCGAAAGTTTAATAGACTCGTCCTAAGGGACTTCATTGACCGAAAGGTTGTGACTTTAACCATACATCACCCTAACCATTCCTTGACTCAAAACCGACTCACTCCCTTTCACACTAGCGAACCCGAAACCTTGGCTTTGTTCCCTTATCGTTACTTTTTTGTTTAACTTATGTTTTTATTTTTAATTCATTAGCTTATTATTATTACTCACATTGTTTGTTTGACTGAATTAGAACAAAACCGAGACTTATAACCTAACCCCACCGTCCTTTGTGGTTCGACCCCAACTTCCGCTATCGCATTAGTTGGGTTTTACAAATTGTGTTTGCTTGGGCTGTGTGCGAAAAACCGCCCATCAAGCACATGCGCAAATGTTTTATCGACTTTTGCGAGCGCTAGGCAGTTTTTTATCGACTTGTGGTATTACTCGGTCGAGTAAGGTGCGTACTCGACTGAGTGGAGGTGTTTCTTGGTCAGGTTGAGTGTGTACTCGACTGAGTGGAGGTGTTTCTTGGTCAGGTTGAGTGTGTACTCGACTGAGTGTTGGTGCTACTCGGTCGAGTTGGTCTTGGCTCGGTCAAGTGAGCTGGTACTCGATCGAGTAAGGTGGTTACTTGGTCGAGTAAGCCTTCTAGTTGAAGTTTGGAAAGTTCTTATTTGTTTTTACTCGGTTGAGTACTTTGGGTACTCAGTCGAGTGGTCAGTTGTTACTCGACCGAGTAATTGTCGAAAACATTGCTCTTTTGTTTTAGTTTCCGCATGAGACCTAGTTAATTTAGAAATATTTTATCTCACTTATTTTCTCATAATACTTCATTAGTAACATAAACTCTTATAAACTCTCTATTATCTCCCTAATTATTCCTTAATTGCTCTCTAATTACTCCTTAATCTTCTCTTGAAATTGTGGTTGAATTTAATCTTCAAGATCTTTCTCTTATCTTTTCTAATCTTTGTAAGTAATCTTCATATTTAATCTTGTGATTTCTTCTAATCATATTGTTAGTTATAGAGTAATTAGTATCAGATTAGTGATTAGATTGATTAGCTTGATATTTATGTAATTAAATGGTTATATATTCATTTAGAATATAGTATAATGATTATCTTGAGTTAGATTACTGTTGATAAAGTAGAATTTGGGAAAAAAAATTATCGATGAGGGAATTATTGTTGAATAACCTAGAAATTGGGGAAAAGGGATGTAGATTATAGTTCATTGTTTATTAGCATGATATTTGAGATAATTTGACCTAGATTATGATTATTGACCTTGTTAGTGTTAGAATTGGGGAAAATAGTTGTAGCTAGTTGTAATTTGTCTTAATTAGTAGGAATTGGTATTTAGTAGTAATGGTTATTATTGTGTTATTGTAAGTGGTGACTTTGTAAAGAGGACTTATAGCTTCCTTTCTTGAGATTGCTTGTTGATTGTGCTTTGTTAATGTTAGGTTAATCCTACTCAGTTTATGTGTATATGATTGCTTTATGTGCAGAATGATATGATTGTGGCATGTTGATTGCAGTTTCAGTCATTTATTGTGATTTTGATATATTGGTGTATTGGAGGTGATATTTATATGGAACAGTTACGGGAAACCGATTCCATAGATTCTATGGGCCGCTCCTCATGGTTGCCGCCATTGAGGAGAGAATGCCCGTGGTTATGACTTGGGTCTGGGGGTGAGTTGTTGCGGTAGGGCCCATTGTGTCAACGGCGTGCCCAGGACATGGCGGTGAGCTTGTTTATGGCACCACGATTGGTGGTACTGTGTGTTGTTTTAGGGAGCCATGGTGCGCTACTTGATGGCACCAGATATGTGTGATAATGATATTGAGATTTTATATGATCGTTTGATGTACATGTAAACCGACCGTTGTTGTTGTTTTATCTAGCGTGATACATATGATATGTCCAGCGTATGGTGAGTAGACTTGAGCAAGTGATGATGATGATCTATCTATTTGGTTTCATGTTGGTTGGATGCATGGGCATGGACGGGATTAGAGTCATCACTTGACATTGTAGTTTTGATTTTTTTGAATATTTGAGTTGTACTTTGTTTTGGAGTCGGTTTTGGAGTTGTAAACCTTTGTTGTCTTTCTTTTCTATATTGATAAACTTGTTGAGACTCGTTTTGGTACATCCGACCCTCGGGAAACCAAGGTGTGACACCTCACCATGCTTAAAAGGTCTTGCTTAAAGGCTCAGGGTATGGCGGGGTATTAAAGTTTTGATTATTTCAGTTATGGGTAATTGATCTATAAATTAACACGATTAAGCGTAGTTAGTTGCATTGATCTTCAAAGTAACCCGGCCTTTCATTGTATTTATTTTGTAAATGTCCGGTTAATTGCATTTACTTGTGTTATTCATTAATTTAGCTTAGTTAGTTTACATATGGGTCATGAGTAGTGGTGGGCAAAATCCGGTCCGAACCGGAAAAATGGACCGGTCCGGACCGGAATCAACTGGACCGGAACCGGAAAAAAAAATTCCGGTCCGGTCTCCGGTCCATCATTTTTTAAGATTCCGGTCCGGTCCGGTCCGGTCTCGAACCGGTATTTTCCGGTCCGGACCGGATTGGACCGGAAAGACCGGAATTATTAATATTTGATTTTTTTTCTATAAATTTTATTTTATTCCGGTCTAACCGGTCCGATCCGGTCCATTGGACCGGAATTTTTGGACCGGAATTAGAAAAAAGTGGGCATATAGTCTAAATTCCGGTCCAACCGGTCCGGTCCGGTCTTGGACCGGAATTTTTCCGGTCCGGTCCCGGACCGGAATTTTTGTAATCCGGTCCGGTCCCGATCCTGATTTTTTATCGATTCCGGTTCCGGTCCAAACCGGTTCCGGTCCGGTCCGGTCCGGTCCGGTTTTGGACCGATGCCCACCCCTAGTCATGAGTGATGTGAGGGAGTGTATTTGACGTATTTTGTAAGAATTGTTGCAGGTCAAAAATTGTAAGGCGTAAAATCACGAGTTGGGAACAAGAATGCCAGCTATTTTGGTTCCTCGATAGAGTATGTTTGGAAATACAAACCTTCCATCATAACCTAGTTTTATGATGAGTTGTCATCAACGAGATTCTAGGACGAATCTAGAACATTTCCCTACTAATTAATGGTCCATGATAAAAGGCAAGCTCATATTTCACAAAAAACAACCCTTCACAAAAGACCGACCTACCCTACATAAAGGTGTTAGTCTAGTCAAATTTGAACGACAAACTATTTCCCTAGTTCCAAGTAAAAAATACAAAAATCCATGGAAAAAAGGCCAACAATAATAACCAAAGTTATGTCAAGGCCGAAGATATTTTCAAAAGTAACGAGAAATGCAAAATCCAAAGGCCATCTAGCCTAGTGAAATTTGAACCAACCCAAAACCAATGTCCATAATGGAAAATTTGAACAACCTCAAAATTCAAAAATCAAATACCAAAAATCATTGGCACCCAGACATTGTCAAATAATCAGCTAGCACCACATTTAGCCATTCGTAAACCCTAAGTCCTTCTCGAGACCATTACGGGGAGACAAACGAGAATTTTGAGAATTATCTCAAGCTCATAATCCATCCAAATTATAGGGCACATGCGTGGAAATCTGAACCCGCATCAATTTACCTACCCTTTTGTGCTGAGGCTACATCAAGCCCGATACCACATTTCCAAGCCATGTTGTAAGCCATAGCCTTATTAAGTTTTAACTCCACAAAATCAAGCTCTAGAGATTTGTTTATTCAAAACCTCTTTTACCAAACTCCACATTCCAAAACATCCAAGCCATCTTTAACCTGACTAGGACACGAAGTATTCAAATAATTTGCTACCAAAAGCGAGATATACTTTATCAATCCTTATGGTCCACTTTTGAGTGTATTCACAAAATAAGGAAAAGTTTTATAAAATTGCCTCACCAGTTTATGATCAAGGTGGAAACACTCTCAAATCAATCACTTCAGTCACAAAGTCAGCTTTAACATATTTTTAAGAACACCGAAAGATAGCCTTTTGCAGAAAGCTGGTTTTCGCATGTTCCTAGAAGCGCGACAAAGTTAGCTTCAACCCAATTTTACGAAAGACGGGTGGATGGCCTTTTACAGAACGCCAGTTTTCATATTTACCCAAGTTTTCATATTTGTCCCAAAATATAATACTTTTTCACGTACACACGCGAATTCCGCAACACGCGTTTCCTTGTTAGTAAAGAAATGCACTTTAGAAAGAACTCATCAAGAGGTGTGTTCCTTCCTTGTCTCCGTCCGTCTTCCTTTCTGTTTTGTTATAGATTGAGGACTTCGACCTCTTAATTGACACGCGAGTATTCCGCCCTTCTTTCCTATCTCTCTCTCTCTCTCTCTCTCTCTCTCTCTCTCTCTCTCTCTCTCTCTCTCTCTCTCTTGCATAATTCTAAACCTTTCTATTGCTCATCGACATCTACGTGTTTGATCATTTGACCACGTACACCCGATTCATACCATGGTACCCGTCACGTTGCATTTAGACGTTCAAATCTGACCATATCCACTTAAATTAATGAACTTTTTACAACTAAAATCCTTGATCAATTTCAAGACACTTTCCATGGATATGTCTACGAGTTACCACTAAAAACTGATTTAGTTAAATCTCATGGCGTTAAACATGTAAGTCTGAGGGTGTTAAACCCCTTTTAATTTTGTTTTGTTTAATTTTGTATTTAATTTTACACGTACATACATCACATTCACATACGTCTAAACCGTCTCTATTCTTTCATTTAAAACCCGCAGTCAAATTTTCAGACCCTAAAAGGCCCTTAGAAGGGACGCACCAACTGGTGCGCCTCTCCAAATGGGTGTTTTGTCATGTTCTCGTCTTTTGTTGCCTCGTTTTGCGGGCTTGATTCCAATCTAATTCTAGGGTCTTTCGAGGGCTGAGGGAGATCAAGTTTTCAAATCTAGCTTACTTTTCTATTTTCTTTTATTCAATATTTTCAAAAAAAAATTATAAAGATTTAATCCTCTCCTTTCAATTACATTTTAAATCCCTAATACTCAATACTTGTTGATTTAATTTGTCAATTTCACGCATTAAATGTCTAATAATCAATATTAGTTTAGCCTAATTTCATTCTTCTCAAATTCCCACTCAATATTAGTCAATTTGTCAATTATTCAAATCCCAAGTTTACACTTTTATTTAGTTTATTCATCTTAGATTGCGAATAATCGATATTAGTAAATCTAATTTGGTAATCCTTGTGATTGGATCTTAATTAATCAATAATAGGATATTTGATCCAACTTTTTAGCCTAATTTCATTCTTCTCAAATTGTAACACCCGGAAATGTACCCTATTTTTCTAGTGAAAATATTTTACGGATACTTTTCAGCAAATTTAAATTTTAATATAGAATTTTATGTTCCGAGTCGAATTTAGAATTTCCGAGTTCGTATTTGGAATTTCCGCGAGATTCCATGAGAATCCCGTCTTAAGGCGACTTTGACTTTTCTTGACTTTTCCACTTAAATATCTCATACTACCTCTTTAATCTATTTTTCTTACACAACTCAAACATCAACTTACTTCATCACTAAGAAACCCAAAACCCTTTCTTCCATAATCTTTCCAAGCTTAGATTCACCGTATCTCCTTCGTTTCTTATTGGAATTCACGTAAGTTCGTCTTATTCTTCCCCTCTTAGCTTCCTCTATCCGTATTGGTAATAAAATTACCGTCTTTCTCGCTTTTTTAAATTATCCGTCTTTCTCAAGGTGAATGATATTCATCTTTTATTATCTAATTGTATGTAGGTGGAGACTAGGAAGGTTTAGAATCGATTAAAGACGCGTAAAGGTAACGGTGAAGGGTTACTCGATATCATTTACGTTTTTTATATGATTTCTATGTTAGAATTCGTATTTATAATATGATTAGTAAGCTTAGGAATTGAGTTATTGATGATGATTGTTGTTAGTTGATGATTGTTGATGATGATTATTGAGTGTTGATAGTTGATAGAAGTTAAATATGAGAATTGAAAATGATTGAACTTGTGTATGTTGTTCTCGGGTAGAATGTAGTCCTGGCCGAAGGACCGGCTGCCGGTTCAGTAGCCGGCTGGGAATTCACTGCACCGACCCTTTTTTGTAGAATGATCATATTTCCTTCGTTACTTGCTTGTTTTGGGCTTGTGACCATTCGTTGGAACCGTAAGAGGATAAGCTATCACCTCGACTTGGAATTTCTGCATTCCCATATCTAGAACTATAGTTATGACCGTTTGAAGTAGACCCTTGTTTTAGTTAGTTTCCAAACTTGTGTTTTGTGTGTAGTTGTGCTCCGAGCCGGGGTACCGGCCGCCTCTCTCCAAACCGGCCTGGAACACGGCTGTATTTTTCTTATAAAATCTCTAAAACTCGTAATTTTTAATAGTTCGCATGATATTTCATTCGCTTGTATCACATGTTTTGTGACGGTTTTTGCTATGTCCCACTGTGAGTCGGTTTTTACAAATGTTACGGTTTGAGCACTGTTTTGTCTTGTGCTTTGTACTCTCATTCCCTTGGCTACCTTCCCATTCGTAAGGCTGGAATGTCGGAACGGAGAGGTATCCTACTGCTTAAATGCATGTGTTAGTGGGCATACGACGACGTTGTTGGGAGTTGAACGCTATGCGTTGATCGACCCGGCCGTCAAATGTTGTGTACTTGCGAGGTGGTGTTATTTGCATGTAGCGTCCCGCCTGTTATGAGGCTTGTGCTCTTTTCCGCCTCTTTCGTGAATTGTTCTACCGAATTTGGGGTACTCGGCGTCTATGATTGACTTTGTAAGACCGAGCGTGGTGCGAAACGTGATCGC
>JAIUZE010029605.1:0-14000 GCA_022085475.1 Heliosperma pusillum | reverse complement strand
GCGGTTGGAAGGTTCGGATGCATACTTGGGTAAATTGACGAAGCTAGCGAGCGAAGTATTACCTTGGACCTATATTCGGTTCTTAGGATTGTATATATTATACACTCTTTTATTTCTGTATTTATACGGGAGATATGTCTCCCGTTTCAGATACTTTTTATGTATAATATTATTTCCCTTTTGTTATGAACCTTTTTCTTTAAGACACCTTCGTTATGATGAATATATTTAATGATAGGTTCCGGTTTTAAAATTTACCGATTTTCACTAAAGTGAACCTATTAGAAACGTATTCTCATCTTTTATTTATTAAATTACTTGTTTATCTTTCCGCAAATTTGAGGGTGTCACAGTTTGCCCAATTTCCAACTATCAATAATAATTAGTGAAGTTTCCCTTAGAATTTTACTCCTGACCTTATAATGCCATCTTACTTTTCTCTCAAATATAATCTTATATGTATCACGAAGTACATTATTATAACATAAAATGTGACATTCTAAAAAGATGCATCCTATTTTCTTGGAATTTACCGGTTGTAAAAAAAATTTCTCACATAAGAGTTCACCAAGAATAACAATAGATATATAATTATGTTTTTTCGTTATATTTACTGAATGCGTATTGGTTCTAAAATTTATATTTGCATAATTCACATGTCCTTATCTCTTTTATAATAGTTAAAATATATTAACTAGGTATTTCGCTATAAATCATGGTTTTTGTATAGAATTGTTTACCTATAAAACTAATAGTTGTCAAATTGTGAAGATAAATGGGTAAAAGATAAAAGAGCTTGAGAGAGTAGCACTACCACTCTGTCCTTATTTCATTAATTTGAGACAC
Organism: Heliosperma pusillum; assembly: GCA_022085475.1. NCBI lineage: Eukaryota > Viridiplantae > Streptophyta > Magnoliopsida > Caryophyllales > Caryophyllaceae > Heliosperma > Heliosperma pusillum. Next base: position 13,154 of record JAIUZE010029605.1, on the reverse strand, counting down.
TCGCGTGTGGCAAACCATAATAAGGGGCTAAGTATGGACACTATAAGTTCAAGGATTTATATGTACAAAATTTAAATTATTATTGGCCGATTATTAACTTTCATAAATAAAAAAGTTGAACAAGAATGTATAACTGTGGTATGTATATCGTCCCCTATTATTGTAAGAAGTCACGTATTTAGCAAATGACACAAATAATTAGAAAAACAAGTTCACGAGAAAAGTAGGTACAAAATTAAGATTATAATGTGTGTCATTGAGTCGTTAAGTTATATGTAAAATTCAGTGATAAAATATCATTATTATCCACTGATTTAGTTGTTACATGTTTACAATACCTTATATTTATCTTCTCAAAAGCATGTTATGCAATAAAGAAAATAATTAGATTTCAATTCTTTTATTTCTTTTCCATAAAAAAATAAGGCCAAGTATTTTCAAACGCGGTAAAACAACAATTATATATAAACAATACAACATAAACTAAAATACGAAAACTGGTCCATGCATTCCACGAGTACAAAAACTAGTTATTTATAGATAGATAAATCTTACATCTCTTACAATAATATAAAAAGGCTTGTTGAGCCTCTATCAAAATGACACGTGTCACCTCTCAACTTATTGCCACATATCACAACCATAATTAACAAAAAATAATAAGAAACCTACATAATTGTTGTACTTCATTTTCTCATGCCTTTTTGTATACATTGACTTATGCCCATTATTATATCTTCATTATCAACTTATTATCATCTTACAAATAACTATAAGGAAATTCAAGCCCCTTCATCTCTCTCATTTTGACTACTTTATTTATTTTCTAAATTTTTCCACTCTATTGTTATTACTACTTTGCAATTAAACACTCTCTTCATCTCCTTTTCACCTAACTTATTTTACAAGTCTTTATTTACAACTCATTTATAATACTTACCAATACATTTCAAATTCAACTTTTCTTTCTAATCTTGGATGATAACTTATGTCTCATGCCAACAATTGACAAGTACGTATATTTACACTTTTTTACACTATTAGTTTTTTAGTTATTTTTGTGCAATCTTATTCTCATTCTCTCATTTTTCTATTCAATGGTCATTTATTTTGTTTTGTTTTGTTTTGGTATAATGATAACAACTTATATTTGGACTATTTGATTGCATTTAAAAGGACAACATGTACTTCCATATCCACGTATAAAAAATAGTAAGTGACAACTACACTATTTTTTCTTAGAAGTTAAAATATACTGTGTTGGGATTCATTCTAATTTCTGTATTTCTTAATGATGTAACAAGAAATGACTCTAGTGGAGTGTTATTGTCAATAAGAATTGTATAAAAAAACTTCCTAAAAATTCATATTTGAGACTATGACTATGGTTTATGATGGATCCTGATAATGTGTTTTTTTCCCCTTTTTATCGACGATATCGTATACATACAAGTAAATTACTAACTTTCTGTTTGAAGATCATTAATATAGGTTTATGGACTTCGATCAACGACGTTGCTTAAGATGTTTAGCACTAATACAAAGCGAATGAAGCAACCTAATTACGGAGGGTACACTTGAGATTGATGAAACCTTAATATGGAATAATTATGGATGACTTTTACATTTACATTCAAATTATATTTAATGTTGATAAATGTTGGCCCTTAAGATATATATTACCCACAATACTTTCACCAAATACTTAACAATTTTGATCCGATTTTGTTAACGCCTGAGAGCCTATTGAAATAGATGATTTTTGGGTTTTTCTACATGGTACCCCTGTGTTTTTTTGAATTCTACGTGGTACCCCTTAGTTTTTAAAATTATCACTGGTACCCCTATACTTAGTAAACTACTAAAAATTGAGTTTTAAAACGGTTAATTTTTACAAAGAAAATATGTTTGTGATTGTCTAAAGGATATGTATGATAACGACATGCAAAATTATTGTCAAAACATCAATGAAAAGTGCATAATATAAACATTTAAAACAGACAGATTAGTGTATTAAGGGTATTTTGAGAGGTTTTCATTAAGTTTAGGGGTATCATGTAGATTTGAAAAAAAACGAGGGGTACCATGTAGAATTCGCAAAAATACAGGGGTACCATAAGCTTAGGTTTACTATTTTTGCGAGATCGATTTTTTTTTTGCATGTTTAGTGTATCATTGATTGTATATATTCTATGGTATAGTTTGAAGATATATACATCGATATAACCAACCTTACATAACTTTTGTTATTTCTATTCTCTAAAAATCGAATTCTAAGAGGGTAAGCACAATTAAGACTTCAATGCTAAGGTGCCAACCACATTGGCACATTTGGAATGATTTTCCATACCTCGTGATTAATTCAAAATAAAATAATGAGACTAGGACGATAGTTATGAATCATGATCATTTCTCCTTCTAATATCAAAACTTCATATCTCATAATTAACTATTTGAGCATGTATGTACACCATAAATTTAAAAACTACAAAATAAACACCCCTTAAACTTTCATAAACCACAAATAGAAAGAAAACAAAATGTCTATGTATAATCGAACAACAAATACGCGCTAATGAAGATATAATAACGCGACCACAAACGCTACCAACAAAAAAAACCCGTGATTTTCACGGGTAACAGAACTAGTTTACACTAAAAACTATTTGTGACTTGTCACCCTTAACTTATTTTACTATGCCATGTGATACCGACCACCTTTTACAAGTCAAGATATATGCCAAAAATAAGTTTTTTTTGCTACCTCCTTTTATACATGTTCCTCAAATTTACTTTATACACGGTCTTCTAGGCAACAATTTGACAGCCGTTTTGTCCACTTAGATATTATAATTACCGGTTGAAAATAACATTTTATAGAAGATCATTTTAGACTATGTTTATCGATGGGTTTACTCCACCATGGTTTAACATTTAAATACTGTTTTTCATTCATAACCCACTTTATCAAATTCATCATACATTTTCCACTTTATATCAAGACCTACCCCCACCTCATATTTAAATACTATATTTAATTTACTATCCACCTCATATACATAGGCTAGTGTCATTTCTCACAATAATATAAAAAGGCTTGTTGAGCCTCCATTGAAGTGACACGTGTCACGTCTCCACTTCTAGCCACATGTCACCTCAATAATAAAAAACCTACATAATTATTGTACTTTAATTTTATTTTCTCTTGCCTTTTTGTATACCTTGACACAATAAAAAAAACTAAATTTTCAAATTAAATATGTCAATTGATTCCCATGATTACATCTTCATTACCAACTATTTGTAATCTCTCTATACAATAATATAAAAAGGCTACATTGAGTAGCTAATAGAATGATACATGACGAGGTACAATTCCATGTTAAATTAAAAATAATCTATACAATATTATAAAAAGTATAACTGAGCGATGTGTCGAAGCCACGTTGACGTGGCGTCATTAGAATCTAACCAAACCTCCATATAGCTTACGTGAGTTTTGCACACTTTTCATCTCCGTCTGAGGCTCTCACTAATTGAAGACTTTTCACCTTCTTTTAACATTAAAATGACAATTACCTCAACATTAATAGATTATAACCCCTTTCATTTCGTGTAATTCATAATAACTACATTGAAGATGAAACGATTGGCCTTATTATTTCTTGCCATTTAGATATTGCAAACACAATGAGAATTCTCAAATTTCTCATTTATAAAAACCCATTTTACATCAATTCCTTTCTAATTTTTTTTTGCACTCTAAGCTTTGTATAACGCCTCATCCTATGATTTTCTATAGCTTCCCTTTTATTTCTATGTGATTTGTTTTGATCGCGATTTAAAACATTCCCTGAAAGTTTGTTATTAATTATTGCGGTGTTGTTCTCTAAGCACTAATTTTATGATTTTACTACATATTTTCTAATCTTTCCCTTGTGTTTTTAGGGCTTCAATCTTTGGTATATGGAGGGCAAGTATAAAAGTTGGATTGAATTTAAGGGATAAGAATCTATTTGGTAACTTAGAGCATTTGGTAATAATTGTATTGATTATGCTGACCAAAAGTGTTGTAACATTACTTTATTTTAAGCACCTCCACCACTATTTTTTTTTCTACATGCCTATTTTTGTTGAGACTTACACATGAGAAAAGAAGTCCTTGTGAGTAGTTGATTAACTTTTATGATTGAACCGTCATGTTATATTTAGAGAGCGATGTCATGACATATCGTAAGTTTGTCATCACTTTGAGCTTTATTTCTATATTCGTACAATTCTAACATATATAAACAATGCAAAGTTTTAATGTAGTTTGTACCAATAGTCCAATACAGGTGATTTTGGGGCTCTTCCTTGAATTAGATATGCCTGGAAAGTGAAAACCTGCATTTATAATGTGATAGAGCATGATTTTGGCCTCTTATAATCAGGACGATCATGGTAGTTTAGACTACACATTCGACAATATGTTATTAGTGTATTACCTCTCAATGCGAGTCTCGGTTATAAAATCAAATTGAGAATCATGACTAATATTGCTTTGTAATGCTAACAATTTGTAGACATCTTTCTAACAGATTCATAATGTGGAGTCAAAAATAATGTTTCGACTTCGAAAATGGAACTTGGAAAAAGCATCTCACCCATTAGTGTAGATGGAACCAAAAAATCAAAACAGAAATGTGCACCATAAATGAACCTGTGAATTTCACGGGCAATTAAACTAGTTTTATTATAAAATAGGAAAGCTTTCAATTGAAGGATGCCAAGTGGCATAATTGACAGAAGTTTTGGAGAGGGTGAATAAGGTCCTCAAGGTTCACAATTGGTATACTATACAATCAGTTGTATACAATTGGTATAGATTTTGAGCTTTAGAATAAAGAAGTTGAGTTTATATGTACATTTTACGAGCTTTATTGAAAACAATGTGAGTATCGTTATATAAGTTTTAAACTCAAAATATTATAATGAAACTCGACAACAATACATATAAGCTCAATTAGATTTTAATTTGACACCTAAAAAATTCAAATGTAACTAAAAAAAATTAAAAGCTCGAAAATATTGCATATAAGCTCAATTCAATTTATATTGGATGTACCATGCTCATATACCTCTGGTTGTAGGGTCTTATTTGTGCAAGGCTCACCCCTTCTTCATTTTTTAAATATATTTTTCCCTTTCATCCTTTTCTTCACCTTACTCTTCCACCCCCCGTTAAACATGGTCTTATACCTAATGTAATTATGTAAAAAATATAATACTAAATAATATAGTAGTTTATACATGGTCAAAGTTCTAAAACGTTCTAAAACTTTGACCTCTAAAACGGTAAATGAGTGGAAGATGTGTAAAAAGAGCGAGTATACATAATAGATAAAAATAGAAGTGTCACAAATTCAAAAATTATAAAGTAAAAAATGAAAACTAGAGAAACAAAAAAAAATACTTTTAAGTATTTTATTTTAATAATTACCGATCCTAAAATTCAGAGAGATTGATTGAAATAAAGAAAATAGAGAAACCATTTAATAAACATAACCTTTATTTTTTTTTCTTATTTATATATATCTATCATTATATTATATAATTAAAATAGAAAATTTTCGAGCGATATTAAAGAGTTCAACAATTTTGAATGAATTTTGAGCTCACACATTTAAAGTTGGGAGTTCGAGCAATATTAGAATACATTCTCCAAAAAAATTTAAACACTTCATAATCTCTTACATTATAATTAATATATTAATTAATAATAAACTCTTAAAATTAAAATAAATATAACAATCTAAGAAAAGATTTCACTTATCAAGTTATCAAGTTAAGTGTTATCAAATTTCAATGGTACTTCACTTCCAAATGCAGCCATCTATGATATAGTTTCAATAATAGGAGTCCACTTCCAAATATAACAAGTGGGATATTCTACATGCTACCACATTGTTTTTGCAAATTCTACATGTTATCCCTCTTTTTGAACGAAGAACCCTTAACCCTCTATAATTCCTGAGTGTGAACTTACAAAACGACAAAAAAAATTTCAAACTAAACATCTCATAATGACGATCAATTTGGAAAAACAGATCATTACTTTATGAACTCGTAGCTATGAGATATAGACGATCAAATTTTATTTGGTTAAAAACGTTTGACAGGTCATACTCTTGAAACACGTTCATTAAGTGACAATTTATTTTTTCAAATCGAAGATCACGAGAAGACGATCAATTTGGAGAAAGAGTCGTCGGTTCCGAATTCATGACTATGAATTATACACGGTCAAGTTTTTTTTTTAAGAAAAGAAGGGGTATCCCGTAGAAAATAAAAAAGTATAGTGGATATCATGTACAATATCCCTTTATTTTATTATTGTTAAATATTTGCTCAGTCTCGGTCAATTGTTTACCTTTGCTTTTGCCATAAAGATTAAAGAAAAAGGAATTATGGTTAGTGGTATTGGATGACATGTTGACAATAGTCCAACTGGGTGATCAAATAACTCATTAGCAGCAGGCCTAATATAGAAACGTAAACAAATGAATGAGATAACCTAAAATGAAAATGGTAAATAAATAACCGGAACGAAGGGAGTATTACATATCGTAATTTTCTATAAGTCATAATTCATTGTATAGATTGCGGAGTACATACAAACCTACTTATAAGATGCATGGCATATGACATTCATAGAGTTATACACTGATACAGTTATACTGTGAAATGTTGCGTATTTGCACGTGTTTTACTAATTGTTCAACACTACTTGGTAAGTGTTTGTAAATACTTTCTGCATTATTAGCCAACTTTACCAAATTACTTCGTATTTCATTTATTAATTTTTGTGCTATTAACTAACTTTGCCAAATTATTGTGTAGTTCCATCATCTTATTTTTCTTAACAAATACTTACAAACACCGCATAAATAATTTACGTTATGATAGCTAACTAATTTTTTTTACTGTGCAATGCAAGGTTTGTTATTGTCAAATTGTTACCTTTAACTTGTTCAAATATACATGCTATAAAAAAATGACGTGTTATTTACTTTGCCTTTCAAGTTCAAATTTTGTTTCCCTAATAGTGTTATAATCAAATAGTGTTAAAATCACTTATCAGTACATCAATTATTATTTAGTGTAAAATTTGAGCATGCCAATTGCTTTCTATCGTTGAAGTTTTTTTCCATTGAGAACGCACCAACCAAAAGTGGTAGGCTAGGAGTATTATTTTATAGTTTTATTTTTGAAATAAGACTTTGAAAGAAATTAGAGAAAAATGTTTAGAATCAAACTAATTATAAAAACGAAAGGTGAAATGAGTGTGTCGAGATCACCAATTAATTTTGTACCAAAAAAAATCACCAATTAAGTAACATTCATCAACTAATTATTTATTGGCATTTACTTCATAATCATTTCTGGATGTCAGCAAAATCATGTATTTGGATTTAAAAAAAATAGATTATAAAAAAAAATATTCTCTTATACTTTTTTAAGAAAAAGTATCTCGTTTGCACGGCTTTTCACATTAAAATTGTAAAACGGACCTTGTAATTAATAATTAATAACTTTTCATTTGAGTGGGTCAATATTTGTATTTTGTAACAACCCGGATTATTAAAACAAAAGAAATACCTTAATAATAAATAATCCAACAGAGTACAAAGATGAATAGGGTCAAGGTGGCAGAAACACATGACCAATCCGGATCGATACTCAAATTCAAAATTAAACTAATACATTATTAAAATCCTCAAAGGATACGTAGAATCCTAAACATATTATTGATCTCGCCACAAGTCTCTCCAGCCCAACATCCAGACAAGCAGCAACCAATTCAACCTGAGAAAGGGGGGTCGACAATCAGTCGGGAGTAACTAGATGCTCTCCCAGTCATGTTTACAACATGCTGAATTAATAACAATCTATAACAACTAATAGTAATCATAACAGACATGTGAAGCAATTTATACCACATGATATGCAACCAAACTTACCATGAGACGGGACCACAATGCAACCTACATGAATGCAATCCTGTAGACCTAGACCATATGCAACCACTATACCACGAATACATTCAAGACACAAAATAGCACACGATCTATAGCAACATAAGGCACAATGCTAGCATCAAAGCATAGCGAATAGAGCGAACGCCCGTTATAGCGTATAACCACTGCCTCTAACTTGACAGAGCGTATAACCACTGCCTCTAGCTGACGAAGCGTATAACCACTGCCTCCATCGGTGTGAAGCGTATAACCACTGCCTCCACGGTACTATGTATAGCGTATAACCACTGGCTATATGTCTAAGACCTGGCCAGACTCTCGATGCATTAACTGTACATCAAACGACACTCGAGGACCACAATGTATAACCACTGCCTCTGATACCCCCTCGTACATAGACCAAAATAAACCCCTGAAGGGTGGCGTTTGTTCATTCCGAATAGTATATAACTGATACTACCGTCATCTATTCAACCAGCAACAGACAAATGCACAGTACAACTGATTGTATATACTAATGCGTGAACCACGTCACGACTCAACATAGGAACAATATAACTAACTGTCCAACAATGCGTGAACAACGTCACCACTCAACTCAAGAACAGTATAACTGACTGCTCAACCAATCGAATGAGTAAGAACAATCATTATAATATGCAAACGTAGTGTTATAGTCCAGCTGACCATAACGCCACACATAAACAATCACAAATAACCCAAGGTTATAGTACCTGGACCTATAACATTACACCTCGAAAGTCATGTTATAGTTCAAGCTATCATAACACAATACACATAAGCATATAACATTCAATGTTATAGTACCTCCTACTATAACCTTCACTTAAGCTTAGTGAAGTTATAGTAACCTAACTATAACTTTGGTTAAGCTGGTCAGGTTATAGTATCATCAACCATAACCTTTGCTTAACTTTAGCAGAGTAATAGTACATCCAACTATAACCTTAGTTAAGCGTGTCAGGTTATAGTATCATCAACTATAACCTTCACTTAATAACTTCGGTAAAGTTATAGTATCTTCAGCTATAACCTTCATTCAACTTTAGTGAAGTTATAGTACTTCAAGTTATAACCTTATACGTGCGAGGTTATAGTATCATCAACTATAACTCTCTTCCGTCACGGGTTAGTCCTCTATAACACATTCACCGAGGGGTCGAATCCACGTTAAAAACCGCCATGTCACCACAACGAGTCTTGTTATAGTACACCGCACCATAACGTCAATTTCAAAGTTATAGCTCAAATAGGTATAATCAGGGTAGCTTAAATATAAAGTTATAGTTTAATATGCTATAACCTTAATGATGTAAACCAAAACCATAATTCCTCAACAGAAGCAAACCCTAGCCTCTCTCCCACAAGGAGGAGGCCGAAATCCTAGGCCACGGCAACCCCACGGTCGCGCCACCACCAACGACGCTAGGGTTCGCGATTTGAACCCTAGTTCGCACACCAAATGAATAATTGAAAATATAATAACAACATAAACATTAAATGCAATTAAACATGTGAATCATAAGCATAAATAACCACACAAACAGTTAATCATACAATAAATCATTATATCATGTTAATAATTCACTTTCTATAAACATAATTAAAGGAAAACACCTAGTTACTTTTATTAAGCAATAAAGACCGCAAAATAATCTTCATCTTCATAAAAACGCTATTAATATTGTGCTACAGAAATCCTCCTCCAAAAACGCCAAAGAAAGACATCTTCTTCTTATTCTTCTTATTTACCCATTAAATATATAAACCTTAAAGGTAGGTCTAAACCCCATATAATCGAGTCCCTTAAAAATATTATGAATATAATATATTGTAGAGGTAAGAGCCAAGATTGTAAATATATAATTTATATTTCATTTGAATGAAAAACGTTGCATAACAATGAAGTTAAAGGGAGGAGAATGAAAGGAGAGGAAGAAGAGAGTTGGACTGCGAAAAAGTGTGCAAGAAACGAAAGAATGAGCAACCTAGTTGCTAGCTTAGGTTTCCTATTTATAATATAGTTTAAGTGGGCTTTTGACCCATTAGTTCACAAGATGGATTATCCAATTACAAACCGGATTGAATATAATTAAAGCGCTTGGAGAGTTCATATAAGAAAAGGGAAAATTATCATTATGAGTGCCTGAGGTTTTGCCTAATTTTAATATGGGTGCCTAAGGTTTGCACAATCTCAATTTGGGTACCTCATGTTTGATTGTAGTTTCATTTTGGGTACCCAATGTTTGGTTAGTTTCACTTTAGGTGCCCAAGGTTTGACTAATCAATATATATATATATATATATATATATATATATATATATATATATATATATATATATATAGAGAGGCTGAATCAGGTGAGGCCACTAATTTTGGCGAGGCGGCCTGCCTCACCAAATTCCTTTGTTAACTATTCATTGGGCATTGTTAACTATTCATTGGGCTGAAATTTTGGGTCATTTCTAATCGTTTCATTTGGCCCAAATACTTTCTTTCTCTAATATAAAATAATCATAACCTCATATACTTTACTTTCTCACTCTTATTTACACGACTTAATTGAGTTGGACTTGACTTTGTGAAACTTGCACCTTATTTTGTGAAACTTGCACCTTATTTTGTGAATCTTGGACTTTATTTTGTAAACCTAAGACTTTATTTTGTGAATCTAAGAATTATTGTTGATTTATATTTGTTCATCTATGTAGGATTCGAACCCACACCTTGCACAATAGCACAATGATCTACCGTTTGAGCTAATAGATAATAGAGTGCAAATTGATTTATGCATTAACAAATAACAAACATATTAATTAAAGCACCGGTAAGGAGCTAATTAATTTTGTGAATATTGAGCTATGTGTTGTGAGTCTAGGACCTTATTTGATGTAGTTTCACAAAATAAAGTCCAACATTCACAAATTATATGGGTAGGATGCACAAAATAAAGGCCTACTTTCACAAAGTCAATTCATAAGTTCACAGCAGTTTCACAAAGTAAGGTCTTAAACTCACACCACAAAGTACAAGTTTCTCAAACCTTATGGGTCGAGGTAGGTAGGCAGATAATTGTTGTGAAGTCGTAAGGCTCTAGACTCGTCTAATCTTATGCCTTATTTTGTGAACTCCAAACCTAATTTTGTGAAACCTAGACATGATATTGTGAATCATTGACCTATTTTTGTAAATTCAAGACTTAATTGAGTGATTTTTGACGTATATTGGCATTGAAAACTTTTATAATAATCTCATATTTATATTTGTTCATCTATGTGAGACTCAAACCCAAACCTTGCGCAATAACGCAATGTTCCACCATTTGTGCTAATAAATGATATATTGCAAAAACTAATTTATGCATCAACAAATAACGCATCAAAGCACTAATGGAAGCATATTTTCAAGATGAATATATCAAATAAAGTATATGAACTTGATTTTGTGAACCCTTAATATGATTTTGTGAACCTTGCATCCCGCAGTTGATTTTGTGAACCCTAAATCTGGTTTTGTGAACCTTACATCTCATTTTGTGAATCCTATAACCGAGTTTGTGAATCTTAGACCTGATTTTGTGAATCCAACTTTAATTGCATAGACACACACACACAAGCTACCACTTTTCTCATATCAAAATAATTCCTTAACATCTCTGCATATAAATTACCGATTCACAAGATCAAAATGTAAATATAATCACAAATAACTAGAAATCTGCTTTTGTGTTTTGTGAATCCTGAAACAACTCTTGAGAACCCTAAAGCTAATTTTGTGAATCTTGGATTCAATTTTGTGAATCCTGGACCTGATTTTGTGAAGCTTGGACATGATTTTGTGAATCCTTTTTTAATTGCATACACACACGCACATCAAAGAAACATTTTTATTTGTTTCATGATCTCCTCCTAACAAAACCAATGCTCATTACTCATCCTCCCAACTAAACATTTAAAATAATTGATACCAGTAGAATCAACAACACTGGAACTCAACAAACACATCTTTTACTTGATTTAAAACTAGAATTGAGTACACTAAAACTCGATGATATGCAGTAAATTTCAAGCGAAATGAGTAAATTACCAAACATAAAAACATATACTGAAAATAACACCCGAAAAAACTAATTAATTCGAAACAATACAGAAAAGACAACAAATTCAGTTACAGTACAACTTTCATTGAGACATTTTATCATACTCCTCATCTACTGACGAAGACAACAACAAAATCAAATCATGCAACAACATAGGAAATATTAGCATACATTAGGCTAAAGAAATGTTAATGATCGAACTTTGCAAACACACACATAAAAATCGATTAAAACTGAAAAATCGACATAGTAATATAGTCCATAACTTAAATACATCAAGATTAAGAAATCAAACACTTAAATGAGAAATAAACGCATGAAAATCGCAAGTCAAAAAAATTAAAATCGTAAACACGGAAAATCGAAAATAAAAATCGAAAAATTGCATATTTAAAATAATAATTAAGAATGATTTAAGTTACAAAACAGAAATTAACTTAAGATATTTAGGATGAAAGAGTAGAACATTATGAAATTTGATCAAGCATAATCAATTCAGGCAATATTTATGTTCATCATTGATATTCTGCTCTTAATCTGAAAATTTTCAAATTACCTGGTGCTCATCATATGATAATTCTCGCCGATTGATAAGTAATCTTCCTCATTATTATTGTTACGTGCAAAATCTCAGAAATATTTAGTGTTTTTTCGATTAATTTGTGCTTTATTTAGGGTTTCTTGAATTTGGGGATTATTTTGATTGACTTCAAATTTTTTTCCTGTAGGAATAAGAGTGGAAAGAGACAGTAGGCTATTGGGAGGATAAATGTAAGAGAGAGGAAGTGGTATTATGGCTAAATGAGAGGAGTGATAATTGATTTCTTTAATCCTGCGTATAACCATCTATTCAATCTGAGTCCTTGATTCATATATGATCAATGGGTCAGATGAGTACGGCAGCCTCACAGTAAGAAGGGTGCCTCACATGATTCAATTCATATATATATATATATATATATATATATATATAGATTTAGGATCCGGTGGAAACGACCACTTGATGCAAAAA